>VWZO01005667.1:0-32444 GCA_013396975.1 Bucco capensis | reverse complement strand
CCCTTCCAACCCAAACCATTCTATGATTCTGTGATTCTATTGCCCAATACCATTTTGCATATGTCAGCCTATCAAGCCATTAAAATGAGATAGACAAGACCTAAAATAGCAGAAGTGAAGTACCATTTAGTCATATTTAGATAAAATAAATACAGGAAATGCCTGTACTGAAATTGCTGAATCCTGATCCCAGAATTAGTACAGTTCATATAACAGTAGATGAATCTGCATCTTTTCTATTTATTTACTTATTTACCATCTTCTGAATGTTTCTGCATGGCTCTAATCAACTATGCTTTCAATTTTATCTGATCTCTTTGTTTTGGAGGCATACATTTGTCTGTCACATTCCCACTTAAATCAATTTATCATGCTTGAAAAGCTTCGTGTGCAGTATTTGCCTGATCACAGAATCCCCTTGAGTTTTAGTTGAAAAGAAAAATGCACACAGCTCCCTGAAATCATGCCAAATAGCAGACTTGGCTACCAGATAGAAACCTGAAGGTAAGACTGTGCTGCAAAAATAAAATCCAAGGAAACTAGACCATGAGCTGTGATTAAACAAATTACACAGCCTGTTCTGCTCCATCTAATTTAAATATAGAAATGACATCATGCAGCCCTCTGATTCTGTATCCTAGAGGAATTCACTCAGGAAATGCAGTTGGGTGGAGACAGGACTTGGTTGGGAGGGGTGGGAAAGATTGCATATGCTTAAAAGAGGACAATGGTAATATGTAAAGAACAAGCAATCCATTTGATTTATGTGTTTTCTTCTACCACACTTGTGTAACCATAGAATAGATAACGCATTTATAGGAAAAAAGGTTAACAATTTGACTGCCTTTAACATGAAGTTCAAGTTTTCAAAAGTGTCTGAAAAAGACTATTATACAATTCTACACTTACTTGTTCACAGTGATATGTGCTGAATTTGCTCGCTTTAAAATCGGATGATGATGACTGTCAGAGGCAGTGCTTCAAAAGCAATACAAGATCAGAAAATAAAGCTGTCATCTTATTTCTTACCCTTCCATTATTGCTTGTGGGAAAGAGGCAGTAAATCACACCTTAGCTGGAATTTTCTGAGTGATAACAGGTGGCAGAAAAGAACCTCACTCCTCTTCAAACTGTTTTGTGATTGTAAATCTGCACCTTTATTGGCAAAGACAGCAGATATGTCTCAAAACAAAAAGCAGAACTACCAAGAAAAAGCTACCATTTTAACATAATTTTTCTTAACCCTACAGCCAGCCTTCAAACCTACATGGACAGCATTTACATCAAGTGAAGTCTGGCACCCTCTCACGGGTCATGCATAAGGGAAACCTGTTCCAACAACAATTTCCTAAACTTCTGGGCACTAAATACTTCCCTTAAATCTCAGGAAGTCACACTTCCTATTTTAATGTGGGGAGAAATAAAGTTGTACATTTTCAGATGAGCTTATTCTGGTTGCGCTATGCAAGATGGCAGTGTACAAGAAGATCCGAGACAGGTAATACAAAACTCAAAAATACAGGATGAAGCTGGGTTTGTTCAGCTCCTCACCTGGGCAGCTACAGGTTGCCTCCTACGCTATTTCTTCCATAAGGTGTGCCTCCCTGAACTGATTTTTAGCACTTTTCTGGAGCAGAGCTTCAGTTGAGATGAAAAGTCACACCAGGAAGACATTTATGTTTGCAAAGTGCTTTGAAAGAATGGTAAATTCTGTAATTCCAGTACCACGTGTCCTGTTTCTCATCACACATCTTAACCTGCAGAACAAGGAAAAAGCAAGAATTGTGTTTACTAAAGAAGTCAGAAGTTAGCAAGAGCCTCTAAACCAAATTACTGTTCCACTCTGAGACTAGCACCTTGCAAATAAGAAGGCCTGATTCACATGACCAATATATCTTCGCATGGATGCTTTGAGAAAGGCTTAATCCGAAGAAAAGCATATGGAACTAGGTATGTACCACTGTCCTGGTTACAGTCAGATCGTAAAGCCTCTCTATGATGTCACCCGAAAGAAGAACAATTTTGATTGGGGCCCCGAACAAAAGCAGGCCTTTGAACAAATCAAACGGGAGATTGTGCAAGCTGTAGTCCTTGGACCATTCTGAGCAGGGCAAAACATTAAAAATGTGCTCTACACTTCATCTGGGGATAATGGACCCGCCTGGAGCCCCTGGCAGAAAGCACTGGGGAAACTCGACATCGAACCCTAGGATTTTGGAGTTGAGTGTACAGAGGCCAACTATACCCCAACTGAGAAAGAGATATTGGCAGCATATGAAGGAGTTTGAGCTGCCTCAGAAGTGATTGGCACAGAAGCACAACTCCTCCTGGCAGCACGACTACCCGTGCTGGGCTGGATGTTCAAGGGCAAGGTTCCTTCCACTCACCATGTCACTGATGCCACATGGAGTAAATGGGCTGCACTGATAACACAGAGAGCTCGGATAGGAAATCCCAATCGCCCAGGAATTGTGAAAGTAATCATGGATTGGCCAGAAAGTGAAGACTTTGGTATGCCACCAAAAGAAGTACTGACTCGAACTGAAGAAGCCCCACCATATAATCAATTACCAGATGACAAAAAGCAATATGCTCTGTTTACTGACAGATCTTGCCATCTCGTGGGAAACCGTCACAAGTGGAAAGCTGTTGTATGGAGTCCCACATGACGAGTTGCAGAAGCAGCTGAAGGAGAAGGTGAATCAAGTCAGTTTGCAGAGGTAAAAGCCATACAACTGGCATTAGTCATT
Source organism: Bucco capensis (assembly GCA_013396975.1). Lineage (NCBI taxonomy): Eukaryota > Metazoa > Chordata > Aves > Piciformes > Bucconidae > Bucco > Bucco capensis. The sequence continues at coordinate 29,694 of VWZO01005667.1, read as the reverse complement.
GCCGAGCGAGAAGAGTGGCTGGTGCTCTATCTCTACACCGACTCGTGGATGGTGACGAATGCTTTATGGGGGTGGCTGAAACAGTGGAAGAGCAATAACTGGCAACGCAAAGGCAAACCCATTTGGGCTGCCTTGTTATGGCAAGATATTGCTGCTCGGCTAGAGAAGCTACCTGTGAGAGTACGTCATGTAGATGCCAGCATACCCAGAAATTGGGCCACTGAGGAACACCAAAACAACCAGCAAGCAGATCAGGCTGCTAGAGTGTTCCAAACAGATTTGGACTTGGACTATAAAGGTGAACTATTCCTCGCTCGCTCGGTGGGCCAATGACGCTTCGGGGCATCAAGGAAGGGATGCGACATACAAACGGGCTCATGACTGAGGGGTGGATTTGACTATGGATGCTATCACACAAGTGATCCATGACTGGTGAGACGTGTGCCGCAATGAAACAAGCTAAGTGGCTGAAGCCTCTGTGGTATGGGGGACGATGGTCAAAGTACAGGTATGGGGAGGCCTGGCAGATTGACTACATCACCCTTCCTCAAACCCGCCAGGGCAAGCACTGTGTGCTGACAGTGGTCAAAGCAACCACTGGCTGGTTGGAAACATACCCTGTGCCTCATGCCACTGCCCAAAATACTATTTGGGGCCTTGAAAAGCAGGTCCTGTGGCGACATGGGACTCCAGAAAGAATTGAGTCAGATAATGGAACCCACTTTAAAAACAACCTTATAAACAATTGGGCTAAAGAACACGAGATTGAGTGGGTATATCACATTCCCTACCATGCACCAGCCTCTGGAAAAATCGAGCGATACAATGGACTGCTAAAAACCACATTGAAAGCATTGGGGGGAGGGACCTTTAAGAACTGGGATAAACACTTGGCAGAGGCCACCTGGTTGGTCAATACCAGAGGATCTGTCAATCGAGCTGGTCCTGCTCATTCAGGCTCTCTGCCCATGGTGAAGGGGGACAAAGTCCCTGTGGTGCATGAAAGGAATCTCTTGGGGAAAACTGTGTGGGTATTCCCTGTGAAATTCTGTAAGGTCTCCACAAGGTCTGTGCAGTACTTAAGTCCTAAAAATAGATTTCTAAGTGCAACTGAAATGACACATTGGCTTTATGTTGACACTGTGCATCAGCAGCCTTATTCATTGTTCATGAACAGCTGCTTTTCTTCCCTTCCCTTGTATTTTTTTACAAGGATATTTGAAACAAATAAAGAAAAAGCAAAATGGTCAGCTCATCTGCTTTTCATATTTACAACATCTAAGCACAAAAGCCTAGAAAGGTCTAGAAACTTGTTTTCATCTGGAAGGAAATCCTGGGTTAAACACTATTTCCTCTACAACCAATATAAACCTCTTACTGAGTTTGGTGGGGTCAGACTAACACCATGCTTTTTGCTTCTCACAGAAACAAACATACCAACTTCCAATAGTCTTCTAATATTAAAGGCTTCCTTTTCATGGGCAATTCTTCAAAGACACTATTTCTACTCAATATCCTCAATGATGAGGCTATTTCTTAAGCGTAAATAAGAAAACATACAAAGGAATTTCCCTTATAACATTAGCCTTTCTTCAACGCTTGTGCAGCTCACTCAGTAATACTGCAGTGAAATCACAACAATGAGTACAATACAAAATAAGAGGGCAAAACCTAAAGTCAAACTAAATAATTATAATACAGGAAGTATAATGGAACATAGTCTACTCCTACTGCATGGACAATAGTGTATTCTAACACAGAAAAACACTCACTATCAGACTGATACCACTTAGCAGGATGCCAAAATACCTGGGCCTCCAACTCAGCCAGCAGTCAGTGTCACTGGAATTACCTTGCCAGCACAAATCTCTCATGGATCCAGCTGCTAAAATCTGGAGTATAATAGTAGTACAATAAATACTGTCTGTGATACTTCCTCACCAGGGTTCACAATAGTATTTCAGCTGTTTTTTTAAGGCAGTGTTTAGTTATACTCCCTTACAGACACATGCACAGACCAACATCTCATGGCCCTCATATTTGAAGCTCCCTAAACTGTGTGAAACACAGTCTCTTCTGATAGACTACTGTCCAACAGCATCTTATCTGAAGATATCAAAACATATTGGATGAGAATGACTAATTTTTATCAAACTAAAATGAAAATAAGATTAATAATGGTGATTCAGCTGTGCCGTAACATAGGGATTAGGTAAACTGCACTAATAATTTGCAACGCAACAGCCTTGTTTGGATGGGGCAGTTTTCAAGGATTTTCCCTCTGACTGAATCAATGCAAGTGACTTCCTCAAAGCAAAGACATTTTATTTAGCTGCCAGTCCCTCACCAAAACTTAAGAAGCCTGCACACCAAAGTCGTTCTGTGACTCTTAACCCAGTGTCTTGCTATGCCTGTTTCTCACGTGATTCTTTCTTTAGGGAAAAAGTAAAATAACATTATACCTTTCACCTCAGCCCCAGAAACATTTTCAAACCTCATCATGAGAGGGGACAGTGAGGAATGGAGTCACAGAGGGATGAGAATGAAGGAAGAAATCCTACTGGAAGCAAATGACAGAGAGAAATGTTCACAGAAGTAAGAAGGAAGTGAAAATGTTTTAGGGAGTAATGGATGAAGGGTAGGAGGAGAGTGCACTACACAGCCAAAACAGACTGAGATATTGCAAGTAGTGGACAGACTTCAGGGAAGAAGGCACACGATAAGAAAAGAAGGAAAAAAAAAACCCAGACAATGTGAACTGGCTGATGGATATGCCTAATAAATGAAATCCCTCGTCTCTCATGCTCCCACTGAAGAATAGTTCTACCTGACATCTTAGACATGCAATTTCACAATGGGCAGAAGCTAGGCTCCTTAAATATGGCTCCTGTGGAGACAGTTTAGTTTTAAGGATTCTGCAGATGGAGATGAACAGCACATAATACAACATCAAGTCTCTGCCAATTTTCCAATCATATGCTTAATCACTATTTTCCACAGTTAAGCATTGTTTACATTTGTTATTTTTTATCTTGTGGTACCAGAATGTCAATTATAAGTAACATCAGAAGAATATGGGACAGAAAATGTGAGTTTTAAAGGGTTAAAATAGCATAAGACAAGCAGAGTCCAAACTACTCTGAGATTCTGAGGAGTGATTTGTATAAAGAAATCACAGAACATTCTCCCAGAATAATTCAGATGGGCAAAAATAATCCAAATCCTTTCGGTTACCATTTAAAAATTACTCAAATAGTGTTCTTTACCAATTGAGCTGAGCATTGAGCATGTGGCTTAGTTTGACTGGGCTGACACTGTAGTGTGGGCAGGAACTTTGTTTTAAAAAGCCTTTGTTTTTATCTTTATTTTGATTGGGAGTTTTTTCCACAGTACAATATATAAGTACAAAAAATGGTCATCTTGATTTTCATTATCAGCCTTCATCCTCACTATGATCTGTCATGTTATATACCATCAAGATTAAAACAGCATTTGAGATATGCATCTGGGCACAGTAGTGAAAATGCACTGGAGATCTTAAGTGAAAAATATATTAAAGAGATGTTGTGGCTGAACCTACACATGACCAAAAGAGAAAAATGAAATGAGAGGAACATGAAAGAGTTAGAGACAACTCCTAAGATAATGAAAGGTATAGTACTGAACTAAACTGAGTAATAATCTTCCCAGAAAAATAAAGATGGAAGAATATAACATCTTATCAGCCTCCTCCCTTGTTCTGCACAGCCTTGGAAACAGCTTCACTGGGGTCCAGCTTTGCTAAATTCTACACACAAAATGAAAGGTCAGAGCCTTTCTCTCCCTCCTCCCATCCAGAAGGCTCACAGCACATTTAGAGGCAGGATGCAAGCAGGCAAGTGATACAGCACAAAAGCGGAATGGCACAAATTAACTAAATACAAGAAGAGGATGTTTCCCTAGGGATTTTTGTTCACATAAAGCTAGTAAGATTATGTCAGAGCATGAGGTAACTGAGAATAAAAAGTTTACGGCTTTGGCATCCGTTGTAGGACAGATCTCCAAAGGTTGAAATGAAAATGCCTTAGGAAACACTCTCCCATCTGAAAGAATGGTATTTTTTACATTCTTGCTGCAGCTATACCACCTTTTTGGATGCAGTTAACAAAGAAACTGAGCCAACACTACCCCAAATGGAGGTTTAACTAGGCATAAACAGATTCAAAGAGACACAGTTACTACTATTAATTTTACGTGGAAGGACTATACAATGATGATGGAAGACTGTAAACAATCAACCGTAAGAGAAAGAGAAAGTGGGTTACTGAAGACTCACTAACAGACCATTAAATTTGTCCATATACTATGTATGTAACAACACAGCAGTTTTGTGAGGCAATTTGGCAAGGAAATTCCACATCTGAGGACCAATGAGAAAAGCTGATTTCTGCACTACAACTCCTCCGTAAACCATTTGCCAAGCCCAAGCATCTAAAATCTGTCAGCACAAATGTCCAAGCACTAGCCTCTAAGGGGAGAGACAATTTCTGCCAAACTGACTAAAAGATACTCTCAGCAAAACATTTATGGCACTTAGTTTGCCATTCTGAAAGACTTGGCTTTTGAAAATATATTCTAAAACTTATACTTGATTTTAGAAGTTAGCTATTTGATAGCAACCACACTAGGAACTGAATCAATTTTCTGAACTTTTAAATTTCCATTCCATTTGGGCAAACAGCCATTTCTTCTTGGTACCCTCTCGCACATGGCTAAAAATAATTTCATTACCACACTGAAATCTCAACCTACACTACTAGATGGATAGGTTTAATACAGCCAGGACATATAGTAGGTAATTAATGTTGAAAGCAAAACATCTTTCTAGCTTATTGCTTTCAACTGTTCACTTCCTAGCTATCTCTGTATTTTCTCTTCCATCTTTATGGAATCATGTTTTATTTGTTTCTTTAAAGGATGACAAAAAGGTATTAAAATAAATTTATCAGGCTGTGCTGGAGAGGCCCTACCACCTGCATCTCATGAACCCTCACTGTTCTTTTCCAAACTCAACAAAAACAACATATTACAAGGGATAATATTTACAAAAAGCGAACAGCGGTACTAGATAAATATGCTGGTTTTATATGGAGAATACTGCAACTTGGCAGAGGAGGAAAAATAACAGCACACAATATTACTGCACTATGATTTTAAATAATTTCTGTAGATTACCAGATGAAGATGAATGCATTATTTGAGACTTATATTGCACATGTACATTTTGAAAATCTGGGACACTCAATAAGGACATCAAAAATTTTCTTTTAGAAGACCTTGCTGGGAGGATGCAGTAAATAACCCTGGCTCTGGCTAGGCAGCAGCACCTGAGAGAATAGAGCATCTTGTCCACCCATCTTTCTGTCCATTTTTCTTACACTGAACAGCCTCTGATAATTTCCCCACTTTTCTCATTAAAGGCATATCCGAATAAACTTTAATTGATGCTTGTGTTATAATTGTGGCCACGATGTACCAGACCTCCTGTACTCAGCTGCATGTACAAAGACTTTCTTCCACTGATCTTTTTCTTAATGAAAAGTAACCACTTTCCCTGGTAGGAAATTCCTCCTTTTTCTCCTTCTTCCCAGTAACGTTTTGATTCTAGTGGAAAAATTTTAACTAAATTTGATATTATGCTCAAATAAGGTCATAGAAGTTGAATAAAAATTAGTGATAGAAGAGAGGTTCCAAATACAGCATCTCTACTATGGGTAAAGAGGGCAGCACTCTTTGTCATCCACTTCAGTGGGTAACAGCCAGCTGACCAGCCTGCACACACACACACACACACACACTGGCTGGCTAATCCTCGCAAGTACAACTTCAAATGCCACATACATTGTCTACGATCAAGTAGACACATCATGGAAGTTATTGTAATGTTGGAAGCACAAAACAGTAAAAAAGTGAAAGCGAAGCAAGGTGGAGGCCATGGAGTCTTGTTCTTCCACTTTTCACTGGCATTGCTGAAGAGCTACACCAAGTAACGAAAGTTTTGTGCAACTACTAAAGGAACAATGGTTTGACCACAAGGACAAATGGCTTGATCACAGTCCCATCCAAGCACTTTGCCCAATAGAAGCTAATAAGGTGTAAGCATTAACCTGATTCATTCCAAATTTGGGGGATGGGAATTCAACACCAGATCACAGGGACAGATTGACAGGTTTGTTCCCCTCACCCCCCTAGAAGGGATGCCTTTTGGTAAGATTTGCAACCTTGGCTACACCAAGTGCTTCCCTAGGAAATCAAGCCTGTGATTATTATTGTATTTTAGAGTTATAGGTATTCTGCAGTTTAGTGCATCTATCACTGGCAATCTGTATATGTTGCATACAAATAAACCAAGCTATTTGTGCACCTGACTGCTAATTTGAATGTGGCCAGACCTACAGCAGCCAGGCTGTTCATGCATCTGATGTTGGGCCTATAGTCACAGCAATAATTTGCCTATCTATTAAGAGATAAGTCCAGCTAACCCTAGCCCCTTTAATCTCTGAGAACTGCCTAGAAGGCAAGGGGATTTATCTCTTACCAAATTTATCCATCACTAACTGCAGCAAGTAAGTATTGATGGCAGGAAAAAGCAGGAGAGGAAATTAGTTTTTCAGTCCTTCCACTCACAGAAAAACTTTTCAATCATTTTCATTGGCTGTGATCATATTTATATCCCAAACTTATTTTGCAACTTCAGTTCTTCTTATTAGCAATTCTTCTAAGTGTCTTCATTATGACCAGACACTGATGTCCTAATGTTGCAATTTTTCAGGTTTTTGTGGACATCAGTACTGAAGGTGCTAAGCATCTGAAACAGGCAGCTCTTGCTTGTAATGCATTGCTATTGCCTACTGTTGCAGTGGTGAAAAATATACATGGGCATTCTGATACACTCCTGATACAAGAGAGGCAGGTTTTATTGAGAAATAGTCTGCTACATCTCACCTATTTTCTGCCAGTAAGAAGGATTAATTCTTGAAGCAAGTATATCGCTATACTGGAATAAGACCTCCAGTCCTTCTAGAAGTCAAGATGAGGTCACTGTTAATACTAGAGATAGAACACTTCTTAATTGAAGGGCTACTTAATTTGCAATGACCTACACTTAGTTCTATTTTTGTAGGGCTCTTTCTCTGTTGAGAAGCAAGACAGACAAAGCTTGTTATTATCACTTTGGTACTCTGTATCCACTCACCATTCAAATAAGTCTTTATATAGAATATGCAGTAAAATAAGCTTCAGTATGAGTCACACTGCAAGAGCCCATGCTTCTTAAGAGGCACCAGAGGAATCAAATGACTTGCTATGAGAACAAGGCATTATCCACCAAGCCACAAGTGTAATTATAGAATAGCCTTTAAGAAAGGCTTTAATAACACAGAGAAAAGGCTGCCTTGACATCTAAATCCACTTCACATAATTCTGTTATCTTACAACTCTACAACCATATTAGAGACATGTTTTGCAAAAATTTATAGTAGTAAATATCAAACAGGAGTTGGACTTGATGATCCTTGTGGGTCCTTTCCAACTTGGGATATTCTGTGATCTTTAATGTCTCTAATGACTAGAGTCCACTTGAGATGACAAAATTGATTCCTTCCTATAACTTAGAAACAGAATTCATATTTCATTTGTATGGAAGGAGTCTAGAAAATAGAAAACAGTCTAACTTTTTACCTCTGCCATAATCTGTGTGGAATTAAGTGTTGGTGTTTTTGTTGTGTTCCATGCTTTTAGGTATTCCTAATTTTCAGTGTTCCCCTACATACTCCTAGTTGCTTGTTTAGGGAGCATCACAGAATGCAATTTTAACATTATACTACCTCTTCAGTTTAATAAACTTCAGATTTCTGTGAAAATCTTGGTATCTTTTAAATAAGCCACTGTAATTTTTGTGTTTTAAATAAGGCTATTATTTGCACAACTCCTATGGAATTAAAGTCCTTTACATATTCCAGTGTTGAAATGGATCCTCAGTTGACATAAATTAATAGTTTCACTGGCTTCAGCAAAGCTGATTTGTATTTGTTGATCTGTTCCACCAGCACTAGTAATCATCCATCTTCCAACAGAAAGACATATTGTCCACTAACTAGTATTGAAGACTAGATCTCAGGAGTTCTCTGCCATTTTCCCAAATATGCCACTCGCTAACCATAACTGATCCTGCTCATTACTGCAGTGGGAAATCTCATCCTTGGGAATGGCCACATGCAGACAGCCTACATTCCAGCTGCGCCTTGGCCCTTTTCTGTTCCCAGGCTTTGTTGCATTGCATTACCAACAGGGAACAAGGATGAGTGCAGAACTTAAAAGGCCCCCCACCATAGCTTTGATGCTACAGAAGAACCACACAACAATTTCAGAAATTGTTTTCACCTCCAAACTTTTCATAACAGTAGGTCCCAAAAGCAGTGCACAAAAGCACTATGAAATAGGTATGACAGGCTCTTGCCACTGTCTTAGAAAACACCTGGTGATGTTTTCTCATGGCAAAATCACAAAGTTTTCACATCACCAGTATCACCTAAGTTTAGTAAATTTGACAGGTATTACAAATCAGACATGATTAGGAAGAGCAGTGTAAAGAGGCATTGCAGATCTACTGAATGACTGCCGTGCCTGGTCTGGTGAGTGTCAGTAGTGCTAGCTACAGACAGAGCTAATCCTTCCTGCAAACAGAAACAAGTGGGGAAATGCAGACAACAGAAAAAAAGTGCTAGTGCTTCAATACTTCATAAGGAATCATTTGTCAGCAAAAGCATGGAACAGATCTTTTCAAAAGGATAATTGCTACCAGTGTCCTAAAGTGCCATTTTAATAAAGAAGTGAGCAAAAAAGAGCTTATGTAAAATTAACTAAGATGCTAAGTAAACACTGCCAGCACAGGTCTGCGGATTTGCTCTGCCTCAAGACAGAAACTAAGGGTCTGATGCAACAATGTGTTTCCATGATTTCATGCAAATGTGACTTTTTTCCAAGGGATGTAAAACTCAAACAATGCTTATACATCAGGTTAATTAGACCAAGAGGTATAATGCATAATAGTAGCATATACAATGTATTCTAGTAGCAGAAGATGATGGTGGCCAGAAAAGCTGTTTCAGGCTATCAGAAGATGAAAGGTAAAAGTGATAAAACTTTGGACTCAGCTGAAACTTTCTTTGTTGGAGCAGCAGTCCCAGTAGACAATTTTATTGTCTTTTCTCTAACTTGCACAGAACTACATTTTATTTTGATCTCCCACCATCACCCTAAACAGTAACACACATGCATATAAACAGTTCCTGAAGTGGCTCTGTCTAGTAGAAAATGCAACAAAGAGCCTGCCTCAAACCATCTCTGAATTTATCAGTATGTTTTAGTAAGAAGAACTAATACTATGTTTGATGTGTACCTTCTCTTCTCATGCCTTGCAGCAGTATGGTCAAATTTCTGCAGCTACAGCACCCAGAGGCCAGTTTTGTGGTGGCCTCTTGTCATGCAGCTCAGGCCATACTCTCTTCCCGCATGAAAGAGGTGGCAAATTTCAGTTTGCAGACACTGAAACAGCCTAATGGGCAGCAGGAGGCATTTGGCTATTACGCAGCGCAGTGGCCAAATAGCTGCTCCCTGATACCTGACAGGAAATAGCCATAGACCAAATACAAAGAACCTACAGGAGAAGCATGACCAGTTGGGCACCAGGGTTATTCATAAGGGACTCTTTTAACTTGAACTCTATAATCTGTGCATCACCATCCCTGTCAAGACAGCCCAGTAGAATGCTACTGAATTAAGTGCTTACTATTTGTAAGCATTTGAAGCATTTGTAAATGCTTCCAAGAGATATAGATAAAAGATCCCATAGAACTGCTAACCAAAATAATATTATTCTGACATTGTACTCCTTCAGGAATAGACAAAAACTACAGTATGTAATTGGGCTGATATCTCTTTAAATATAGATCATAAGAGCTCTCATGAGATTCCCATAGTGTCAGTAAATGTATGTACAAAGAACTACTCATTTGACTATCTTACAATACAAAACCCCATGCATATATCCACAGTGATTATATGTTCAGTAAATTTCCTTTTATGTCAGTACATCAGCTGTATTTCAATTGAGATTTAGCATTCATCGTCACATTCAGGCAAGTTTCGTCTTGTCTTTTAATCTCCCATATTTGATCTGTCTCTTTAAACTTGGGACTTCTAGCAACCTCTTCCAGCTAGATTTTAAAAGTAGATTCTTCTTTCTTCTCAGTAAGCAAGAGAACAGTATATAATTTCCTGTTTTATGTACAACATCTGGCACTGTAGTAAGAACCATTTCAAACCTTACCAGGCAGCACAAAAACATAGCTGAAAATCCTCCTGTATAGAAAATGGCTCTGCAGCACTGGCTATAGAACCTATTACATATTATATGAAAGGTTAGCAGATTTCCTGCAGAATATAGTACAGTATGTGAGATTTGATTCCTGTATAGAAAGAGACAACTGAGAGAAAGAAGAAAGCCTTCCATCAAATACTAAATTATGAACTTCAATCTGCTCTTTTCTACACTAAATAAAAAACTTCAAGAGAAATCTGGCAGGTTTCTACACTGCCTAATGCTAATATTTTGAGTGATAGCCTACACAAAGCACCTGCAAGAAAATAACATTCCCTATTTAATAGGTAAACAAGCTGAGGGTACAAAATTTCCAAAAGCACCACAATGACTTAGGTAGCCATGTTCCATTTATAGCAATGTCTTGGGCATTTCAGAAACTACACAGCACTGACATTCAGTGACCCCAGGACAGAGGCATTCAGAGACACATTTACTTAAGCATTAGCCCTCTTAACAATCCCACAAGAAACATATGACAAGTTAGGGCTTCTATGTGAGGTTATGAACTATCTTTATCAAGCCTCCAATTCCAGTAAGAGAGTTATTAAATGAAGATGACCCTCTATTCAAATATAATCTTAAAAAGGGAAACCCTGATGGAGAAGTTCACCTTTGCAATGACAGCACATGACAAATGCATTCAACTGTCAGCTGGGACTGTGCCAGTAGTGATCTTAAAAGCAGCATAAGCAGCCTCATTCTGTTGTCCAAGATGTTTCATTCAATTGTCTCAGCAGAAAGCAGACTGTCTAAATCAGAAGCCCAGTGAAGCAAGAGGAAATCTTGTTTCCCAGGTTGCACACTGCATCCCTTACTCATGGACTCTGGAAAGCATAAGCAGGATGAGAGGGTATTTGTCTTCCAGTGACTTTTAACTGCTTGAACTTTCCCTGTTAATAAAGCACTACTGCTTTGCAAACCTTCTCATAAAATTCTAGATTCTCAGTTGTCTATCAACACAACTGTCATGTGCTCCTTGAAGAAGCAAACTCTTTAGGAGGAATCTGGGAAGAAAAACCCTGAGATATTGTCAGGGTCTGAAGACAGAACTACTCCATGGAGCCTAGGTAATTGTCAGGTTATTTTACAGCCCCTGTCTGCAAAAGTACCACCTACCTAGGAATCAAATACCTACAAAAACCTGCCCTATGCATTTATGGAAATAACAGTCCAAATTAACTTGTAAAGTCGCCACAAACTTACATAAGGTTGTGACATGATGTGGCTACTTGCCGTACTAGTATTTATTGAAGTGGAATAAAGTGCTATTCATGAGCTAAAAACCAACCCAATGTTTTATTCAGAATTAAAATGCTTTTTCCAAAGTGGTAAGCACTGGGTCAATTCTTTTTCCTTTAATGTCAGAGGCAGCTTCTGAAAACAGCAGCCCTAACGTGGACCTTTTTCCTGGCTGTTCAGGGCAACTCCAGTCTGGCATGCTGGTACTGTCTCCCTGGGCGATGAACATGGCTAAGAGTAAGCAAGCAAGCTGGCACAAAAACAGGAGCTTGGGCACAAGTGTAACTAGGGATTGATAGGGCTCTCTTTGTTATCTGGAAAACCTCTAGCCATTGCAACTAAGCTAGGAAAAAGCTAGAGAAACTTTGCTACCATAAACTACGTTTCAGAAGCATTCTGCACACAGGAAAGGCAGGACCATAAGTGTAAGACCAGTAAGAATTTTAGTTACAATTCCATTAGAACTACAAAAATTGCTTGTCCAGCAGCATTAGAGGTACAATATATTTCTCCCAGGCCTCCATTCTGTCCAAATTCAACACAATGTACCTGGAGCCGAAATATTTTGGTTAGACCAATAATTTAATCTACCATGTGCATTTTTTTCTAAATACCTTTTCACTGAGCTATTGCTGTTGTTGCACACCATTACAATTTGAACTACAAGGGAACACAACACATACAGCTGATGCTGAGTTCAAGCTGTTAAAGAGAATGAGGTACTACTGCATATGTCCCATTACCAGGCCATATGACAACCTTAGGACAAGCAGCCCTGCAAAGACAATGGCCACCAGCTGGGACATTGCTACCCAACAGGAAGGTCAGTCCAGATTCAAAACCCTTCTATGACGTTTCAAAATATAACTTGCAGATTACTGGAAAACCCATTCCTGGCTCTTCAGAGTCCTCTTTAAGAGGTGACAGAAACCACCAATATTAGTAGAAACAAAGCTACTGGTTAAAATCAGGGAGTCCTAAAAGAGGAGTGCACTTGGAACAAACCCACTGAGACGTTTATGTTAGCTGTAGAAGTTATCACAACTGCACCTTTTTTTAACCTTGAAACTATAAATAAAAGTTGTAACAAAGCATCTTTGGAAATGTTCCTTTTCTCCTAGCATATTAAGGCTTACTTGAAAAAAGATCTTAAATGCTAATCTTGCATTCAGGTACAATTCTATCTAATGTACTCTTCAAGGAATTCAAGTCAGTAATGGATGTAGCTATTCAATACTACCCTCTTGCAACACTCTTACACTACCTTCCCTCTTTCATGCAGTCTATTCTTCATCAGCATCTAATTATTATATTCCCAGCTTTAAAACTTTGTAGCAGACAATGATGCTACTGAGTGGCAAAATATGATGTTACTCTGTCTGTCACTTTTCTTGGAATCCCCCTTCTGAAGAAACAGTGCAAACCCATATTACATCCAACCCCTTCACGTATTCTTATGCAGCCCATGGCTGTTGGTCATTGTTCCACAATACAAAGCATTCAACAAAACAATGGCCTACACCCTGCTAGCCATTGGCTCCTTCTCCTGTAGCCAACATCTCATCTTCTTGACCAGGTCTGCAAATACTGGGGAGGGGGCCCTACTATGAACAGGGCTCCATAAACAGATTTGAGTCTTTAAGAAATTGCTGCAGAGCCAAGAAAGAATAACCAGAAGGAAGCCAGGCCAATCTTGAGATGATATTTCCTCTTTGTGACATGAGAAAATAACCAGTTTTCTGCACAAGAATATCTACTTTTGCAAAAGTAACCAAAGCACACTCTAACACAATAAAAAAACAACAACAACAAAACAGAACACTTTGTTTTGCTTTCTAATGTTACAATAAGTTGTTTTTACATCTTACATATAACATTTTAGTAGTCTTTTGAATGGCAACCAAGATGCACACATATGTACTTACTACACATATACCACTCCATACTGCATTTCAGAGCATCACTGAAGCACTTCAGCTAACATTAGCTAGACAAGAGGAGCTTAACATGAAGATCATTCAAGATCTATTTGTATAAATCTTTCTTCTCATTAAAAATAATAGTCCCTTTTCCACTGAAAGAAAAGCTACAAGAACAATTGAGTCCCATCCACCATGAATTTGCAAGCAAAGTCTCATTGTCTCCAACTGTTCAAAGATGAATAAACAGATTAATCAGCCATTCCCAAATGTTTGTCTTCCAGATCATGGAGCATGCAAAAAGAAATCTCTGACTACAACTGGCACCACTAGTCCTTGGCCTGTCTACAGGGCAGGGAGAATCTAGGTACTAGAGATTGCCTGCATATCTCACTTCTATCAAGCTTTCTGGTTTGTAAGAGAGTACTTTGGAAATAACAGTAGATCTTTGGACTTTTTCTTTCATTTTAACATACTTTCTGCTGTTCTGTTTCTACTAAGAAATCAGCAGCCAAGTACTGGGAAAAGAAAACGAGTGAAAGAGAAAATGAGCCCCACACTGACCCAACAAAAGACACACTCAGAGACTGTTCCTGGAGCCCTTTGTGCCTTATCTTAGTTCTCATTAGCTGTTACATTGGATTACATACTTACAGAAGAAAGATAGCAACATCAAACTCATACACATCAAATAGGACAGTATCTTCTCTTTACAAAGTGCTATCAAGACTTTCAAATGTAAAATTAAAATTGAACAGATTCAAGCTATACTTCTTTCCTTTTCCTGACACCCCATTCGATGGTATTTTCCAGTAGACTGATACAGTGTTAGAAGTTCCACTGGTGTATTTACGTAACTGTACACCAAGTCTACCCATCATTTTCCTTGTCCCTACTGATTGTCCTAGAGTCTTCTATAGAGCATATAATCATACCTAAAGATTTGACTGTCCATTTGATCCATCAATGTCTTAAAATGGACAGGCATTTGATGTTCAAGCCCTTTTGAGAGCAGATTTTATCAGCAGCCATTCACTGCAGTTCACAAAAAAGGCAGCAGGCAAAAAGAACAATGCAGCGGCTGCATGGGTCATATTCACAGCCACTGCTAAGACGACCACAAACCTATCTCCTGGTTTTGATGTGGGGCTGTCCAATTCAGGACCTGGGGGTTTATGCCATGTATTAGAGCATGTCCTTTTCCTCATTTCCATAGAGGAAATTTAAACTGAATCTGTGGATGCCTCTGAGGATTTAGACATCTTCAGATTCTATCTAGGAATAAAAGTAGTAATGAATTTATCTACATATTAAATAACTCCTAACTCTCTCCTGCAACCCCACTGAATAATGTGCCAATTAAAAACTAGACAGTCCACAAGTTTGTTAGTCATTCATTTACAGAAAGACATAGGGCACCCATTTTAATACTGCAGTCACATTTTAGCCAAATATTAATCCTTAGGGTCTTTGAAGGGAAGAGATATGCTCTTTTTGACAAGCCTATTCTTAAAATAACTTTTTTGCTTTAACAGTTAACAGGTCAAATGAGAATGCAGCAGGCAAGTCATGAATTAAATAGTACCTTCAACAAATAGGACTGAGTAACAACACCAAGCAAGAGTCACAAAGCACAAGGTGAGGGGGATGGGGCAGTAATCAGGACATGCATTAACTTTTAAAGTTTGCTACTGTCCGATTGTTTTTGGATAGCATGCATGACAGTGCAGGTCATCCACTGGAGCAGGCACCTTCACACTAGGGGCTGCAAAAGCTCAATGCCTCCTTGCAGCAGAAGTTCAATGAGGAAATGTGACTTAATCTAATATTGGAATCTGGAAAAAAGACAAACATTAGGAAGAAAGTTTAAAAATATTTGGAAAAAAGTCCTTTCAAAGAAAAAGGAAACTCAAACCAGATAAATTCAAATAGCTTTAAGTCAGCCTTAAACTGCTGTGACATGGCTCTTTCGGAACAGCATATAAGGTTCGCTTGTCCCTCTCTGGAACATTCTAGATAGGGAGCAGGAAGTCGCTACTATCTTTGGATGGGTTTAGCCCAGTGGTTTCCAGTTATCCCTGAATGTACTGGTACCGCAGACCTCCATTTGTGCCCAACATACGTTAAACTCCACTCAGCTAGGTCTGCACATTGCTCCATACACTCTCTCTTCAGTTTCACACACTCCTTTCTATAGAACAACTTTTGAAACAGAAGTCTGGAATACTCCAGACCCCACAGATGATCAAAGTTAACAGAAAGGAACCTGCTAAGAAAAAGAACAGGAAACTCAGGTTTCTTGGATAAAGACTGAAATCCCTAATTCCACATAAATTTTTCAGCACTGTGTGTACACTGCCAGCAAACACAATCCCCTGTGGGTTTCTGCAGGACTGCTTAGACCAATGGAGAGTACACAGTAAAGCCTCACCCACACCTTTGAGGAAGATCAGAATAACCTCAGTCAGCTCCTCTGATTCACCTGGTAAATACAGTCTTTCAAGGACTAGTTTGCTGAGTCAATTCATCATTGACTTGTTCAGTTTTTAAAAATTCTTGGGTCACAGAGAAATGAAATTAAGACTTGATTAGCTAACCCCCAGTTGTAGGAGAGTAAATCCTCATTATGCACTAAAATGGTCTAATTTACATTACAGTGATTCTCAGATGGGTAAAGGGATGCATGCTTGCCTCACAATGACCCCAGAGGGCAAAGGTTTCCTCCCATTCTCACTTTGTTCTCATCTCCTCTTCCTCCCTCCCACCCATCTTTTTCTCTGACAGCTCTGTAAAGAGTACAGAACTTATTTTGAGCCAGTGGAAAGGGGGAGAACGGGCAGTAAGCAGGGCAAAGAAGGTTACTAGCTCCTCCTTCCTTCATCTCTCCTCCTCCTGCACAGCAGCAAGCCAAACTGTAACAGTAAAGACAGGAAGGAAGAAGAATGATGTAAAACATCTGAAAACATCCATTCTGAAAAAGGCAGTTTTCACATACAGAAATGTTAGAATTAGCAAACATAACTGAATGGAAAGGAATTCCAACTAGTTTTTACAAAATGAAAGAACACTGTCTGCATGCTCTTCTCCCTCTAAATATATGAAATGGGCACAAGAGTCAATGAGATTTCACATACAGGGAGGGGGGAAAATATCCGTTTACCAACTATGTTCCATACTGCCATTGCTAAACTTTAAGTACAATTTATCCTACGAATGTATTATATAAATTCCAGATATTTTTAGTATACCAGAAGACAATCTATCCTAAGCCTCATCTTTTGCTCTAATTTGTCCAAATACTCTGCAGTGACTGATTTTGAATTCATAAACTAAATAAGGCCCAGCTGGGTAAATAATGAGCACAGACAGCACTGTAGGAAGTGGTTATTTATCTTAAATCAACCCTCAAACAATCTCATACCCTCCTTCTTGGAATTGATGTAGTATTGCATTTTCACATTTCAGCAATACAATCTACATCTCCCCACAAGTGCTAATTGTAGAGAGCTCAGCTGCTGCTGCTTCTGTTTTCAACGCAGTTTACCGTTGTTCTCACAGTCTAGCATTGTTGACTCACCTATGTTTGCAGCTGAGTAAAATATCCCACACTTCCCGACCTGAGCTGCCACGCAGTATTGCTGTATGGTCTTTCAGGGAATGCAGCAGTGAAGCCCATCTGTAGTCATATTTCTGCACTGCCAAAGTGCAGTGCAATCATGGTGCTATCAGTCTGATAATTTTCCCTCTGACATGTGCATGCCAGTACTAAATCTCTGCATCTGTAAAACACTTTGGGATCCCTGACAAAGAAGGACTCTATGTAAGGTCAGATTAATAACTTTCTTCTTGAGCAAAAAACATTTTAGGAGAATTTAAACAGACATACATTCTCACAGCTGCTGTTTGCTACCTCAACTGTGCTGCTTAGAGTCATGTGTGTTCACATGATCTGCTAAGCTGGGGGCTGTCTCTTGCTCTTGAACTTTTTCCTCAGGAACTTCAAGATCTGCCCAGCAATGCTTTTATTGTGTACTGATGAGTACATGAGCACGCATGTAAAGAGCATGTGATGGCAGTTGCTTCTGAATGGTTTATAACTAGTCTGTCCTTTGTTACCATTTTGAGGGTATTGAAAAAAATTCATTAAAATTTCAGAGATTTTTTTTTAAAAACAAGCAAGCAAGAACCTAAAATAAATGCAACTTAGACCACATTTTGCCTTACATGGCAATCACAGAGTAAAGCAACCACATGTTCAATTTTCATTTTCTCTAGATATAAAAATATGCATGCTAATTATCTTTAGTGAGTATATAAACCGATTTTGCCAGGACTCCAGTGCAGGGAGCATACCTCATGTAGGGTACAACATTTTCAAGGCCAGGACAGAATGGAATATTAATACGGTAGTTGCAGGCTCTATGTGAGTAACAAACAAAGCATTAACTCTCTGGAAAGACACAAAGCTTACAAACTAAAACTCTGTCCAACACTATAATGATGAGCATTTAGAAATATAAGCAATAATTTTAAGAATAACATAACCCACCAAAGTCCATAGGTCAGTCAGCTTTCTATTTCTGTGTTGTAACAGGAATTGTGGCACCAGCCTAGGACATTACAGGCGGATTAATGAATTAAAGGCCCTGGGCTATGCCTCAGGCACTCAGCTCCTCCCATCTACTCACTAATCCCAGGAGATACTCTAGTGTCCTTTCGAGCATTAACATCCATCTTTTTTATAAAATCCTTTCTGCACAGGATTTTTGTGCCGAGATTATTTGGACGACTTTATATATATACATAAGTAAAAATACAGTGAATTAGAGAGAGCATATTAGGGTGAAAAGCAGTATCAGTACCTTCAAGACTATGTTCAGAGGGAATAAATGTTCTCCGATAGCTAAGAATGCAAGTGGGCTTGTATTTTTGATCACTTGCTCTCTTTAAATATGAAGTGAGAGCTATATTGTATTAACAGCCTTCTGTTAGTCTTCCAGTGCTCCAGCGCTGTTAGAAAGTGTGTGCTTCACCTCTGCTCAACTTTCTTGCTTTGCAACAACTTGCACCACTACCACCACTGCTGTATAAATGTCATAGAATATTTTGGATAGGTGTTAGGCACTTTTGAAATTGGTTATAATGCATGTACAACAAAGATAATAACCATCAATGCCATGAAGTAATTAGCACACTACAGATTTAATTTAAGAAAAAAAAAAGTGATACATCATAAATTACTTTAATCCCTGGCACAGTCTCTCCTCAGTTATGCTTTTTTATTCGTCACCCAAAAATCTCCCCTGACAAGCATTCACTGACTGCCTCTTGGCATAAACAGCAAATACATTATAGCCTTTCACCAGTTACACTTGCATAAAGTATTGATAGTTCTTCTCAGGTGAGTTCACTAAAACTACAAAAGACCCTTCAAATCTGGACCCTGGATATTCTCTTCCCCAGAAAGCATTGCTCTGAAGAATATGCACTTGACTGAGATGAAATCTGGAATGTTGCCATTCAACACAGCAGTAATTCTTGGTATGACTAGCAACAAAAGAAATTGAGAGAAATTGACACTGCCGAGCACTACATACTAACTCTCAGCAATCTGAGTTCCACACTTATATTCAAATACTCCCTACTAACATATAACTTACCCATGGAGTAAAGAACTCAGTGATCAGAAACACTGTTATCACATGGTATAAAACCTAGGCTGTCTCATGTGTGTTTAAGCTTCCAGCTTGCTTGATCAGTCATCAAGCACTCTTTGACAAATTCTTGGTCAAATGTACGCAAGGGCTTTCCCACTGAAACTTATGTGGTCTGTGTATATATATCTAGGTTAAAGACAAAAAGTTTCGATTCCTGTAGCCAAATGTTGAAATTTTTCAATATTATATTTAATTTGTTTAAGCGCTTGAAAAATCTAACCTGTGCCTGTGTACTCCTTCGAAGACATGGATCAAGTACCAGAATGTGGTACTGGCTGTAACAGTTAATTTTTTATGTAGCAACACAGCAAAAGTAGTAACAGACATAAACGAAACATATTTGCTACCTTGTTGTTTCAGAATTGTCCACAGATTAATATTAAAGGCATAGATTTGTACTGAAAGGTCTCTCCCACTGTAAAATGGAGCTGGCAATTTTATTACTGTTTATTATGGCCTGGGGAAATTATGCACTTGTGTGTTTTACTGTCTGTAGATTTTTTGTTGTAGTGATAGTGATGTTACTTGGGTGATTAGCTTCCTTCCCCTCAAAAACAGATAAAAGCGGAAATGACAGAGTTTCTGGCAAGAGAATTTCTGGCAGAGGATGCAAAGTAGGAAATGCAGCTCCTTATATAAAACAGCCCACTTTGTCTCATCTGAAAGAACATGCTGCCTGGGTGTTTCTTAAATCTCTTTGCTGGATGAAAAATTGCCAGCATTTAAAACATCTGCAGCTTTCCTGTTATGAGACTTAGGTGTTTTACAGATCATGATAAATTCTGACTAAAATATGAACGTGTCAGTGTTTCAAACAGTCCTTTTCTTTCAGTGAGGTTACATTTATGGTGCAAGGAGTGGCCTTGGATTACAGGGTCCTTCTTCACTTGAACAGACTGAAAATATATTTATATATTCTCTGTAAGCAGTGTTCAAGAACTGAACAAAAATGATGAGAGACACCTCCCTGAAGGAATTACTCAGTCCCTCAAGAATTTCTTTCATTATTCCTCACTCCTTTCCTTCTGTCTCCTTTCTTATTCCAACCACTCATCATCTGTCCAAGGAAAATAATGCCAGGTTATTCAATGGCCTTTTATCACAATAAATTGTTATGGTAATTTGTTGAGAAAATAGGGTTTAATTGGAAATGTGGTGAAAAGTGCAACCTGAGACTCCACTCCTTCTGCTGGGAAGTTTAGCTGGAGTCACTGAGGAAATACAAAACAGAGGCAAGAACACTGGGTTTTAAAAAGAGCACTTGCAGCCTAGCACTGTGACTGGGAACAAGGAACAACTACCCATACTGTTTCCCCAGCTCAAACTGGAAAGCTAATTGAGACATGGTCCAAGTGTAGTATAAGAAGTCACACTGCACTTCTCCCATAGCCTTGATCTCTGTCACTGATGCTAAAGGTGAATTCTACATTTTATTTCTCACTCTTCCTTTCAGTGATTGCTCCTTCCATCTTTTACTTATTTGTTTAGATTTTCAGTACATAAAAAACTTGGCATTGCCATTACAGGCTCTGAGCCATCTGAGCAATCTTCTTAAAATACACTAACACATCATCCATATGGTTACCCAATATGTAACTATTTACTTTCAGGATATTAACAGAAAGATAACAAAAACTGTTAAAAGCCTCACAAAACTTAATGAGACATTGTCACCCTAATTAGAGTCTATGATTTTCACTCAATATGAGGCTGGAGAGCAGCCCTGCAGAGAGTGTTCTGGGGGTTCTGGTTGACAGCAAGTTGAATGTGAGTTAGCAGCGTGCCCTGGCAGCCAAAAGGGCCAACCGTGTCCTGGAGTGCATCAAGTACTCCCTTGTCAGCCAGTCAAAGGAGGTGATAGTCTCATTCTGCGCTAGTGTGGCCTCACCTTAAGTATTCTGTGCAGTTTTGAGCACCACAATGTAAGAAGGATATAAAGCTGTTGGAGAGCATCCAGAGGAGAGACACAAAGATGGTAAAGGGTCTAGAGGGAAAGCTATATGAAGAACAGCTAAAGACACTTGTTTTGTTCAGCCTGGAGAAGAGAACAAAGAGGGGAAACCTCATCCCAGTCTATAGCTTCCTCAGGAGCGGAAGCAGAGAGGCAGAAGCTTATCTCTTCTCTCTGGTGACAGGAGAGCTACAGGACTTGAGGGAATGGCATGAAGCTCTGCCAGAGTTGGTTTAGCTCGGATATTTAGAAAAAAGTTCATCACCCAGAGGGTGGTAGAGCACTGGAACAGACTCCCCAGGGAAGTAGTCATGGCACCACATCTGACAGAATTCAAGAAGCATCTGGACAATGCCCTCAGGCACATGATGTGATTTTTTCTTTTTTCTTTTTTTTATGGGGAGGGTGTTGTCCTTTGCGTAGACATGAGTAGGACTCGATGATCCTCATGCGTCCATTCCAACTCAAGACATTCTATGATAGACAGACACCAGTCTGCTTGATTCTTTTTCTGAACATATTTTCATTATAAGTATCCCTTAAGCAAGAATGAAAGATCAGACAAGTGGTTGTCCCTAGGAGCTATCTGTTTGAGGTGCCCCAGCAGAGTCTGATACCACGCAGTTCACTATGTTCTGGAAAAAATCCACTTCAGAGACAGGGTTGGGAAGACTATCTGAAAGTTAGGACACCAAGGAAATTCCTTTCCAGCTATGATCTTCTTCCAGAATAGCTTATAGTTGTTAAATGGGTTTCAACACAGGTTTCAAAATTTGGTTAGAGGATTCAATCAGGGTATAAACTTAAGGTAAAATTCTCTTGCCCTTTCCAGAGATTCACTGTTTCCCTAGAAGAAAATGATACTTGAATGAGAGTTCACTTTATTGAGACATTTATCACATGTATAGTCTTCACAGCATGTGCAACACTGTCTGAGGGCACAGTCTTTTACCATGATTTTCTAAGTGTACTTCAGGTGGTAACTGACAGTGGGAAGTCTGTGAGTTTATCCATGACTGCTTTATACACTGTAGCTTGTGAGTTAACATTTGATGCCAGAAGTTGGTTGTGCTACAGAGTATTCCAGATGCAATTCAGTGGATGGATTAGTGATTATTGAACGTGTGGAAAAAAATCAATGAGCTCTTAGGCCTGGGTGCATAAAGCAAGATGGGAGCTTTCCTCGCATAGTTCGGAGATCTACACTTCTTAGGTCTCTTGGGATAGCTGCAAATGGTGTCTCCTTTTATAAGAAATGACTAGAGGCCAGAAAGGACAAGATGGAGCAGGAAGAAGGAAAACCCTATCACTCCTTGTCCTGGCCAGCAGAACTGATAAGCTTCAGGATGGGAACACAAGGTATTCATTGCAGCAATACAGCAGTACACTCTCTCATTTGGCACCACAGAACCTGAAGGGCCTCTCCTTGAAGCAAATTTCTTTTGTTACCAACACAGAGATAGTAGAGGCCAGACTTTCAGCTTCAAGTGGAAGTTGTACTGTTTCACAGACAGAAAACTAGAAGAAATGCTATTTAATCAAAACAGTTTGAACCTCTACGAGGTATTTTTCTGAGGACATTTATTTGCGTGAGACACCACCACAAGCTCATGCTGCTTTAAGGTTTCAGGCCCTGCCTTGGCAATCTCAGTTAATAGGAGTTTTTCCATTAAACTCAATGGGAGCAAGAATATTTTGTATGTTGTTTTCATGAATATCTTAGGTATATGAAAACTCAACATACTGAAATTGGCATCAGTAAGCCCCCTGCAGCTCTGAAAGTGCAGAGATTAATGTCCATTAGCACACTTTTCTCTAAAGTACAAGAAACTATAATTAGCATAAATTTATTGACTAAAACTGAAGGTGGAAATGAAGACCAGATTGGAGTCTAGTGAAAGAGCTTACAGGTAACAATGAAACGCTCAGCATAATAAACAGATAAACTCAGAATTTCACTCTGGAGGAAGATTATGTGCCTTGTTTTGGCTGGTGGAAACTGGATCCATGACCAATTCAGCCTACAAAAGACACTCATTAGGGTTTTGTCTCTTCAACTAAAAAGGAAACTTAAAAAATGCAGTAACCTAATTCCAGTTTTGTCATATGAAATGCAATTCGTTTAGCATCTAATTTAAGTGTGACTGCATTATAAAACTTCACAGAAACCTAGAGAAGCAAATATTTGTTTTTAAGATGATAATACGAACACAACTGTAGGCTATTGTAGCAGACACAGCACTGTTCAAAATAACTTCGGTAGGAATCTTTACAAACTGCATCCAGTTACAACAGAGGAAAACTACTTACTTGCTTCATTATCTTTGTAAACCAGAATAATCTGCTGTTCTGATATATACTAATCACAGAAAGAAGGATGCCTTTATTTTACCAACAGAAGCCTAATTCCATTAAGAGGAGCCATATGTCATATGGAAAAGGAGACTATTTCACCAAACAAAAACATAGGAAACTTTGCTATGGAGTTTACAACTTAATACCATATTAGGTACATTAGAACAGAAGTAACAAAGTCAAAGAAAGCCCCAATCCTCTTTGCTTCCTGCTGCTGTACAGCTTTCCTCTCTTTGTGTGTATTATTCTGTAAGTCAGACTGTTAAAGCTATGGGTTCCCAGTGGGCCCTCAGCTTCAGGGGCTGACTACAACTGAGAGCCTGTGTGATAATGCATATGCATATTTTGTACAAAAATAAACTCTCCTCTTGGTCTATGTTTCATCTGCCAGTTGGCCAGGTTGGTTATTTATTCTACTGGAAAGAATGATCATCCTTTTTGCCATAAGCCTTACCTTTCCCTCTTTTCCATTCACAGCTATCATTCTCATAGTTAAGTTGTAACTACTAATAGACAAACCTTAACTTTCGTTTTGGCTAAGATCTACACAAAATATCTGTGCCTCAAGATCTGAAACTGGCCCACATTCTGAGTATTTTAGCTCTGTGCAAGGGACACAGCCATACAGCTACCCCTACGTTTTTCAGCTGCCACAAAACTAAACCATTTGTAGACTAAAAACTAAAAGCAGGTTACTTCTGTTTGTAAGCCTCTTGTTATTGTGTTTGGCTAAAGCTACAACCCTACAAAACAAATGGATGTTCTGTACCTTTACACTTTATCAAGTTCCTATCACTAAAGCATCCTTCACTCCTCTTTTTATATTTCATAAGTTTGTTTGCCTGAAGTCCCTATCTTTCCCTTAAAAATAAGTAAATAAATAAAGCATTACTGTTGGGATTGTTGTGTTTGGTTGTTGTTTTTTTCAGAAGTGCTTCCAAATTTCCCTCACTTCCAGACTGCATGATTTGTCTTGGGTTTCACTGTCTCTTTCCCTAAAGGCATGAGAGAAAGCCTGAAATTCCACATCAATAGCTTTTACAATACTCTTTTTCTCTTGAACAGAGCATCATCTTGACATCGGAACAGTAAAATTCTGCCTTTCCTTTTTATTTTCCCATGCATTATTTAAACATGCTTCTTTGAATTCTGTGATTAGGGTATTCCTGGGTAGCTACAATCAACAACATCTTTATAGTCTGATACAGCAAGAAATGTGGGCTATCCAGGATAGTTTCACACATTTGTTTGCTGTATAGTAACCTCAATTTAAATATGATAATCCAATTTAGTAAAAAATGAACTGGAATCAGATTTACTGCAAAAACTTTTAAAATCTGATTTTCAGACTAGCAATCAATGCTTATTCAGTTTCCACCTTATCCCTGCCTTCCTTTTGTGCAGATGCTTAAGTGGCATTAAGTTAAACAAATGCACAAAATTTAAAAGTTGTAGTAAAATTACCATCTGCACTTAATTCAGGAATAGAAAGGTTCAGAGCTATCACTCTTATCAGCATTTTTCTTAACAAAGAATTTAAAAATGCAAAAATTCTCATTATAGAAGTAATATATATATATTTGTAGAATTCTCCCTTTCAAATAATTTTGAAATGTAAGATGACAGAAATGAAGAAGAGAGATTTCACTATTATCTCACCCAAAACCTTACTCAATTTCTGATATATGACTGGTAAGGTTAAATATTAAAGCTTCTTCAAAGAAAGAACTATGTTGAGACACACAGTAATAAAGCCCATTATTCACAGACATAAACAGGATCAATGTATTATCTGCTTAGTATTATACTTCCCCTAAATCTATGCAAAATAAAAATATAATCTTGTAAACAACAATAATTACAACAGAAGAAAAAAACAAAAAAATCTTGAACTTACATTGATGTGTTGTTATAGGTCTTGCACAGCAAGTAGCCCTAAGGGTACATTTTAGGTTTTTCATCCATTCTGCGTTCTTGTTGCTGATGTGATCACTTAGGCACATGGTCAAGTTGCAATCAGCTTCTCTTTCGGTGATGTATGAGAGCTGTGCTGATTTATCTAGTCCTTCTGCAGCAGATTAGCACTAATGTTTCTGCTTCTGCATCCTACCTTTCTTTAGCAGTAGACTCTGCATTATCATTGGCAATCTGAATTAAAGAGCCAGTGAATGCAGCACAATTTTTTCCCCTCAAACATTGCAAAACAGGTAGTTTCACAAATACCATGTTCTTATTCACTAAGCACCCCTTTTTTTAGTCAGAGACACAGAAAAATGGTTCCATTAAGTCTGCTATAGTATTTCTGTGATTTAGTCTGTTAAAGGAATATTCTCCTATGCAGATGGCCCTAGGCAAGAGATGACTGTAACACACCACCATTTCAGCCAAAATCATGGCATTTTTCACTTTGTAGCACAAAGGTATTATATGCATGCAGTGAAATTCTAGTTTATTCCAAAGAAGTGGACAATGTGACATTAATTAATGCAAATAGGGCTTATGAAAAAAACCCACCTTATATGTTAAAGGTACTTACACCTTATATGTTAAAGGTACTTAACAGATAAACTCATTTGGTTAAAAATTATCAGTGCCTTACAGTGTATGAGTTCATTATGAATTCTCTCTTTTCTCCTTAGGACTGACATATTTTACATGATGGGATTGTCAAATTCAGCTATTAAAAGTTATTAAAAGCTATTAAAAGAACGTTGACTGAACCTTATTGTTACTATTTTGACTTTCTGGCAAATAAGTAGTGTTTTAGCAGTAAAATGCAATTGCTAATTCATGATCTTTTCAAGTCAAGATATCATAAGACATAGCAGTTTAAATTTTCATTAAGACTTTGAAAAATATTTAGGAAATAATTCATGTCTTAGACCATCTAGTCTTGAAAATGTGAACATTCTGACAAGTTTGCTTACTGTCAAAATGACTCACATCACTGCTGTTCCTAGCTGCTACTCTTTCTGATCACAGTATTCCTCTATGCTTTTAAGAAACAAATGCTATACCTCAATATTAAACTCCTCTTTTTGTGTGTTGTTGAGAAGGAATGAAATGGGTGACCTCAGAAGGGCATCCAGAAGTCACAGTGGCAATCTCTTGAGGAAAGGTACCTGAAAAAAAAAGAGTTTCAAAGCATCCCCAGTGCTGAGCTGCCAGCAGAAACACTGAGGAGCCGATGTACCTTCAACCTCATGTCCTCCCAGCCTTCAAACAGCTCCTTGCAAATACTAAGTATCTTATGATTTTGAATCTGAGAGGTCTCTCTGGGTGATAGGTGCCTACCATTACACACTCAAAGCCTGAAGGTCTGTATTTCGGGAAAGATGGAGGCAGGGTGTTGTGCTTCCACCTGACTTTGAATCCTCTTCAGGATCAGACTCACCGAAAGACCAATAATTCTACCTTGAGTTGCCTTCTCTGAGGAATGAGATTCAAACTCCTAGCTCTTATGCCTTAAGACAGTGTCCTAAAGAAATACCTCTCCTCTACTGCCATGCTCCAGCTAAACATACTTTTCTCTTCTGTGGAGAAACATGCTACAATACCAAAAATTATTGAAGATTCACTACATCTGAGAGAGACTAGAACAATACTGACTTTCTCAACAGGCTTCTACTAACAAAAAGGAGTGTGATGTAGATGTGGCAAACAAAAGTGAAAAATGTTGTCAATTCTAAAGGCAGTATCAGTAGTAAGGATGCTTTTTTGCTAGGAACTGAAACAAAATTTGGACCCCATGTTTTCATGTAGGTTTTTGCTGTACTAGGAAAAATTTTTGCCCTTAGACTCTGAATAGAAGTTTATTTTGGAAGACCATTGCTTTGATGGTTAGAAAGAATCTTCTAATGTACATTCAAGCTGCATTACTACCCACCTTCTCCTGAGAAGCATCGTTCTTTAACAGTTTATTTTCCCTGAATAGTGGTCTTATGTATTTATAGAGAGCTACCACATTCCCTATCAGCTTTCACATCAACAGACTAACACACCTGCTCTTTTAATCTTAGCATATAAAATAGACACTCCGTTTCTCCTATCATGGTGTTCCTTCTCTACACCTATCCCAGTATGAGCTCATCTCTTCTAAAAACATGGGTGAACGGAACCATATATACTATGTTCCATTCAGGGCCTTAACACAGGATTTTTGTTAGTAGACCAAACAAAACGTGGTTTTGATACATGGTTGCAATAAAATTTAAACCTCCCACCATTTCACCTCTAGCAGCTAAAACCTACAACAGCTTTATTTGTGATGAAATTCTGACAGATACCAACTGGAAGGTGTTAATATATATATTTTTTCTCTGCTACACTACGTGAGGCCATGAAGTAGGAATCAACATCAATATGTATTGACTTATGTCAAGAAAAAATACAAATATAGCATTACTGCTAGCCCACTTGCTTAATTCCCAATTATTTACTGAAACATGTTGGTCTGATAATGTAATTTCCAGTTCTCTCAACAAAGTTGGCTCCATATCCATCCAGAAAGGAGAAGAAAGAATAGCCATCATATCACTGCCACTAAAAAGCATCATCTGTGCTTCCTAAGCCTCAGTGGTTTGCTTGTTATACACAAGCTATGCCAACAACACACAAATATTTCAAATATGCAAATGGTTTATATGTATTTCTACAGGAAATTACTCAAGACAATTGAGAGTGTAAAGTCAAACAAATTATCATCTGTATTTTAAAACATGCAAGTAACTTTATTACACATGATTTTATTGAAAAAAGCACAAAACCTTACTNGGGGGGAAGAGAATGAAAAAAAACTATTTCAAAAGCAAAGTTTTAAATGTATTTCTAATTTGTTCTTAGTTCCAAGCCCACTTCAATCTCAAGCAAATAAATACATGCAGGTAAAAAAAAATGCAGGTTCTCAAAACCACAGATAAGGTATCAGAGTACTTATTTATACAAGTAATTGATTTGTTTAAAATGTTAAATTTTAGATTGAGACAGGCAGGATGAATTTTGAAGGTTAAATGATCAATAAGATTATTCTTTGGGAGACATCTAAAACCTAGCAAAAACTATATACACATAAAAACACACCCCACAGAACTTTTAAGCCACAGTCAGAGTACCATCACAGAAAGGGCACTTAGCTGCTTGTGCTGAGGGCCCAAGAACATAGTCAAGGGCAATGTCCTCAGTTGAGAGTCTGTGTCTTCAAGTAAGAGTTGTATATGATACATCCGGAAGTTTATAGTTTGTTCCACCATTCAACAAGCATCAAAATGCTTTCAGGAAACAAATACATTCTATCTTCTCACTTGGCGTATGAAGAAAGCAAGAAGGTAAAATCAAATGCCTTGATCAAAATGGCAAAAAGACCTGTGATCTTCCTGAGACAGGTTTATATAACCTGTCTTTTTGCAGCTAGAAATCACAATAGCATCACAGCAGAGCTGACACATCCTAGGCTTTTCCCAAGAAAGAACACAGGAAAATACTGGTAGTCTGTCTGATCAATGACAGCCCATTCCTCCCATGAAGCACTGCCATGACATGGAAAAATTAAGGCATACACTACAAATTTTAAAAGGCTAACTCAGAGCTTTCCCTAAACTTTAATGTCAGTTAGCAAATTATCCTAGCGATAATACAATTTATGCCACTAAAAGCCCTTTTGCAACAATTCCTTTTATCAGTTGTCCAGAAGGCTAAATATACCACACAAAAATCCCTGTTTTCCCAACCTAACACTGTGACATTTTCCCTTGTCAGCAAAATTTTAGTATAGACCTGGCTTTAGTGAATAGAAGACCAAATAATCAATAATATTTGGGAAAAATAAACCTGTAGGAACACCTTAACTCCAGGTATCCAGTTGTTATGGTTTGGATGAAATAACGAGACTTGTGGATTGGAAAAGGCTGAGTAAGTTTAACTATCTTAATAGAAAACAACAGCAGCAGGCAAATATATACAAGCAAAGATACAGAGCCAGCACCAAGATCCAAACCTCCCACCTTCCCTCCTGGTTGCTATATTACCACAGCCGAACTCTCCCGGGTGGGGGAGGGAAGGGGAGAAACGGAGGAAGCTGGACCCTGGAGGCCT
>VWZO01005663.1:0-30761 GCA_013396975.1 Bucco capensis | reverse complement strand
TGATGTTGTGATAGGAGCAGTGAGCTTTGTTGAGTGTGTATATTTCTCTGCTATAGGCTGTTCATGATCCATGTCTTCCTTAGACAGATCTATCTCAACCAGAGCCTCAAATCTGTTCTTTAGTTGCACCCAGGGGGGATGAGGTGGGCAAAGAGAAGGAAGGTTGTTTGATGCCTCGACCTTGGACTGTCTTCCATTTGCTCCCCATATCTGTATTGTTGCCTCTGGTCCAACAGGGGCCGGATACAGGGGTCCTCTGATCCTAAGAATTATCAGATGGGTGCCGCCATTTCTGTTTCAGGGAGGGCAAAGCCTGGCTCCAACTGTAAATCTTCTGTTTGGCCTCCCTGATACTCCTCAATCTTTCAATGACCTCTTGCAGCTCTGCAGCCCTGCAGAGGAGGTCTTCTACCTGTTCACAGCGAACACAGCAGCTCTCAGAACTGCCACATACTGCCAGGGAAAGCCTCTGGTATTCTCTGCAGCATGTGACCTGCATGGCTGTATGCTTCTGTTGGCACTCAGTTTGGGTTCCCATGTCCACTTTGGCAACTGTGTAACAGTTCTGCCGGGTGGAAACCATAGTTGCTTCCCTTAAAAAGAAAAAATTTTTTAAAAACATCTCGCGTGGTGTGAAGGCTTTTAAGGATGTTACAGGTTCTGCAGGATCGGCCCAGTAGCCCAGGCTGGGCTGTAGTGGGGGGGATGGGCTGAAATCCTTCCTCTCTGTAGAAGCTGCTGAGATGGTTGTAGAGCTTTTAAAGAATCTCATTCTGTTGTGGTTTGTACATGTACCTTGAACCAATGATGCAGAAGTGCTAGAGTACTTTTGTAACAGAGTTTGTACCTGAAGTTCCTTCTGAAGCATCATTTCTTTCTTATGTTTTCTACAATCTAAAGGAAGATATACAAAACTGGAGAGCATATCAGATTTAGAAATCTCTCTGCTTTTTTTTTTTTTTTTTGCATAAAGAAACTCATGAGCACTTCAGTATTATTT
This sequence comes from Bucco capensis, assembly GCA_013396975.1. Classification (NCBI taxonomy): domain Eukaryota; kingdom Metazoa; phylum Chordata; class Aves; order Piciformes; family Bucconidae; genus Bucco; species Bucco capensis. The sequence goes on along the minus strand of VWZO01005663.1, from coordinate 29,761 downwards.
TTTGTGACTTTGTTTTGGAGGAAGAAGGATATTAAGGAACAGAGTTTGGGTTAACTGGGAGTAGGTTTGGGGAAACAAGCCAGAGGAGTTGGGGAAAGAGGAGAAATTCTCTTCTGTTGTCACTAACTGAGATGGGCTTCAACTAGCAAGAACTGAACAGAATTTACATATAGTTGAAGTAGTTGGTGGACATCTGCCTTAAGGGAAAGGCGTTCAAAAGTAAGTAAGTGCTGAAGAATTTCCAGGAAGATACATGCACATACTTACATTCAAATCACTCTCTGAGTTCACACAATAGTGTGTGAGGTGCAAAGAAGAACTATTCTAACTCTCCAGAGATATCCAAGCATCCAGTACTTCTTTCTTAAATAATCATAGGGTAGAAAGGATTGGTTGTTATCTTCTGGTCCAGTGTCTTCTGGAACATATCAGACCAAACTACCAGCTATTTCCAAGCCAGTTCCTATTAGAACTACAACATCCTTTCATAAAGCAGGTACTCTTGATTAAAAATTTTTAAAAAGTCTTATGATTGATTTCACTGGTCCTCTGACCAACTTTTCTACTGTTTGATCACTTTCACATTTAAAAATTCACACATTTCCAGAGTTACCAAGTTATCAATTTCCTGCTACTGGTTCTTGTTATGTATTTTTCTACTAGTTTGAAGCCTACTGATGAATGTCAAAAGCCACATTCAGCTTTTGTTAGTGCCACAGTTCTCAGTGACCATGTACAAATTGCCAGAAGTTGCCCAGAAACAGCCCTAGTTCACAGCAAAGTCCCAATAATAATTTCTGCAGACCTCCTACCTCTTCTTGGTAGGTTTAAGTGACCCATGATAGGAAGGAATGGGACTCTCCGCACCACTGGGACAGTGAGGCACTAGCTTTGAAGTCCCACCTTGTTTTGAGTGAGACAGGCATCCACATCTCCCGCATCAACCACAAGCAAAGGGTGGCTGGAGCAGGCTTTGCTCAGCTTCTTCTATTTGAAGGACTGTAATTTGACACAAAGGGATGTGCAGCCCTGTGGTGAGGGTGCAGCCCCTGGCAAGGAAGCTGGCTCAGGTCCTAAACTCAAGGATGGAAGAAGTGCGGTTCCCACAACTGCTCAGGGATGTGCATGCCAAACCTTGCAGCTGCAACTGTCATTTTACATATACTGTGACACTGAGGCAAGCACTGGGAGGTGATTTAGCTCCTAGGTCCTCTTGGCAGTAGCCTCAGAGGGCCTCAGCGATCACTGGAATACATGATCAAGTGAAAAAGTGCTAAGACAGGAAAGCAAAGAGAAGGTAACAAACACAACGTACAGTAGCTTTAAAAAGCTTGATTTCCCTTTAGGCTCCTGAAGGGGAGTCTGATAAAAGCCACAAGGAATAGCTCTCCAGCACTGTCATTTTTTAAAAGCAAGAAGCAGCATAAACTTTTGCAGGATCAGTCTATAGTGTGTCTGTCTGCGTTTCCATAATGTACACTTACAGGTGGTGTAAAAGGTCCTGACACCCTGCAAAGCCTCCAGCTCTCCCACATCCCAGGATAGATGATCCTTCCTTACAAGGATCTGGAGGACTACTCCAGGGCTGCAATTGCAGTCTAAGAGCACAGTGGGTTATGGAAACAGTTTGGACCCTTGTGCTGGGCCTCAGAAAAAGCCTGGGATTTGGTCAGTTATTACAACACTAAGCATTGGGAAGCTTCAGTCTCTGTATGGATTTAGCTTCCTGTTAATTTGATGTTAAATTTGCCACTGGAAATGTGTTTCTGGAGCAAACTCTGTATACCTTTTGCCAAGCCAACAGCCTAACACTGTAATGAAAACAGAAATCTAATAAATAGTCTTTTCTTAACATGTGGTATAAAAACTTTCCTCAAACATGTAACAAAAATTACTGGAACAATTTAATCAGGAACAAAGAAGGAGAGTGTGGCCACTGGCAGGGACAGTGCAGTAACTGTGCAGGAATGGTAGGGGAGTTTGGGGAGAGGGGGAGATACTGGCATCCTCTGGCCATTAGATAATATTGCCCTCCTGGACATGGAATTGAATCTTTTCTTGCCTCACAGATGTGCAGACAAAATCCTTCACCTTTACATAAAACCAGAAAGAGAATAGAGGATTTGCTATGGCTCTAAAAAGGTCCCAACCCCACTGGCAAGATTCAACACTGAGTACATAATGAAATTTTTTTTCTATGGTTTTTCTGGATTTTTTTTCAGCAAAAATAGGAAATGACTTTTTTCTTTCAAATACCATATTACAAATAATTTAAGTGAAGACATTAGGAAATGGGAAAATTTCCTCTACAGCCTTCATTTAACTCCCTTTATACACATACCTTATTGCTTGGTCTTTACAACACTTGATTGTCACCCTACGGAATCCATTTCATTCACTGAAGATACTGGAAAGACATATCTTGAAGGAGACAGTGGTTCACAGGGAAAAAGGACAGGCTGATAGTTGAGGCAGTTGAATGTTGCCCTGGAGAACAGGGGACAGAGTCAACAAGGGATTTAAACCTTGTAGATATTAACCTTGTTCATCCCCATGGACCAGTTGTTTGTGGCATCTCGAGGTTCACTCAGAGCCTTGCAGAACACCTCAGTGCCCTGTGCTGATGGCAGAAGGGACAATACAGGGCCATCCATCCCAGGCAGGATCTCCTGTTTTGCCACGAGCATACATTTTTGCTTCCTCTTCTCTACTGATTAATTACTGCCACTGAAACACTGCACCCCACTATCTCCAGCCTCCCTGAAGCTCACTTTGCCTTTTAAGTATAAGACACATTTTGGACCTAAGACTAAGCTTTTAGGGCTAATCATTTTATTATTAGAAAGAGAGATTCCAGGATCAAATCAGAGGTAAAACACACTACTGTTCTGCACTTAAAAACACTCTCTATGCACTTAAAAACACTCTCTCTCTTAGTGTCTCCACTAAGTCTTCCAACATGTCCAGTCTGCAGAGTTGGGAAGTCAGAATTTCCACAGCCATCCATCTCCTGTCCCCTCCCCCTCCCTGCCCACTTCCTCTTGCCTGAATAATTTATCTCCATCCTAGCTTACACTGCACTATTTTGTCTCCCCACTCCTAGTTTGCTTATGCTCCAACCGTAAACTTAATGACTTGAACTTCATTATCCCTTTTTATTAGTACCCCTTTCTAGCATAAAGTGACATAACACACCTTTTGAAACCTTTATTAAGTTGCGATAGCATGCAGCATACTATTCTGAAACATACTAATGGGGCAAGACTTCTGTTAATCTCAGAACTGCAGTGAGACACAGAAGGACACAACTCAGGCACAGCATCAGCAGTGTTTTGTCCACACCACCTGTCACTGTTTCCATTTCAAAGATTTTGACACCACTGCTGCTGCAGTAAACTGGGAATTGAGGTAATTTTTTGAGGGAGAGGCACTGTAACGTTGTATTCATTAGTATTCATTAATAACTTTCCATGAAGATATAAGTAATTTCATATTCACTGCAGAGTCTGAAAGGTACACAGTAATTAAAAGATGGAAAAGTTTGCATAAGTATCTATCTACCTTCTGAAGACTGAACGCAATGTGGGTTTTGTAGGAAAAATTATCCTGAGGCTATCCTAAGGACTGTGTCAAGATTCATATTTGCAAGAAGACATGGTAAGACTTCCTGAGACTGCCTGAGGCACCTTCTTTCAGTCCTTCTATACTCTGTATTTGATTACACAACTGTACTGTTCCTGTAACTTAGAAGTAGCATTGAATGAATTCTAAACCACTTATTTCCAAGGAGGGAACATTTAGAGAGATTCAGGTGCCTAAATATAAGAAGAGCTGTCTAATGTCATTTTAGATGCTCTGAGAAGCCCGTCTGGCTTGCAGCTGCTGCTCCAGCAGGGCACAGATCCTGCCATAAATCCTGTGTCAAAGCTGCCAACACATTTAGATGACTCCAGCAACTGCCATAATCTCCAAAGACATTATGTTTAGATACCTGAATTTTCCCCATTTAAATTACATTTGAATACTGAAAACAGAGAGTCATCAGATAAACTTAGATATAACTTCAGCCAGGATTTTCTAGCCACAGTGCACGATTATTCTCATTTTTCTTTTTCAGTCAATCCTGCTTAGTTTTGAGTTTATTGCCTCTTGGGGTCTCTGGGCGATTTTTGAGAAATGGCTGACAAATCAGAAGCAGCTGCAGGAGCATAGTATGAAGAAATGCTGGTCTGTGTTCAGAAACCAGCAGAGGTGGCATTTCCACTCAGCCCACTAATCCTCAGGTAGTTCAGGTTAAGCCTGTAAGCCTACAAGTTCTGCCTCTTCTCACCCTGTTTTCTGGTTTATGATGGTTCGGGGATTGGGATTTTGCCAGGGATTCATCCCTGAACAAGGCATAACTTGCAGTGACAGAGAAGGGAAAAAGCTTCTGCAGTCTTACAGTGGGAATAGGAATAGGCAGAAGAGACAACAGGACTATGCTAAGGTTATGCAGGTACCTGTGATATTCCCAACAAGCAAATCAAGTCTGTGATGTTGTCTTTAACAGGGTGAAAAGAAATCTATGTGGATACTGCAGGAATATTGCAAGCTCAAAAAATATATCTTGTCAGAAGGTTTAAGGTATCATAATGAATTTCTTTAAGCCTGTGTGTGTTTTGCAATCTCAATTTTAACAATATTTTCTGGTTGAAGAAATAACCTTTGGCATCCCTTCTTTAGTTTCTTTGCAGAAAGAAACTCTGCTAAAATTTTTCCCAACTAATTTCAGTGGAGTTAACTACCTATGCATCTTTCTGCATTTGGCCTCCAAATCCTGTTTATATTATAAAATGTTTTATATTGCATCTTACTTGTTGTGGGTCTGCTTGTGTTGAGAAAAGAGGTTTTGTGTCATTCCAGGTCATATTATTTTGCCAGTCAGAATGAACTGTACTAGAAGAAGGACTGTTTTAAAGTGTGCTTTTTATCTACAGTACAGTTTTCAGCACTATTCATAAGTTAGGATATAAATTCTCTTCACTTTACCAGCATCCATGAAGGCAACCTGTTGTAAGAGCAGCATAGGCTAAACAAGGTGAACTTGCTCAGCTCAGTGTTAGTACCATACAGGCATGGGAGAAGTATATTTACCACTGGTAGACATCAGAAAGCTGGTGAGATAGGCTGAGCTATTCCAGATACTTACTTGGAGATATGTTCAAACTGCTCTGACCATTGCTACCTTGTGAAACTCAGTTTTATTTAAGGTGTCTCTGTGCAGATACTCCAGTGGAGACACATCTCACATTTCCAGCCAGTTTGCAAAATACTGGTTTAGTGTTAGCGCAAAACATACCATGCTCAAATATTTCATTGATTTAAAAAGATATTCTCCAGATACATATACATGCTGTGAGTAACAATGACACTTTCTTCCTTCCACGTCTTGATTGCCTTGTGCATTTAGACCATGGGATTGCCAGAGCAGAGTTTTTAGTTGTATTTTTCTTTTGTGCAGAGTGACCTTTAAGTTTAGCTGTTGATATTACATCCCAATGTAAGCAAACTGCAGACAAGAATATCAGTGTAAACACAACAGACAATCCTTCTGTGTAAGAACTGTGTTCTCCCTTTCCCTGTCTCAAAAGCACAACGCGTACTCCAGCACATGTAGGCACCAAAGCTGAAACAGAAAGAAATCTTAGCTCTGAACTGATTCTGTTAAAAAATTTATTTGTGGTTCCCATGGTAATTATACACCTAACAAGGTAAGTTATAGTCTGGAAAGCCCATGGTAATTATACACTTAACAACATAAGTTATAGTCTGGAAAGTTATGATGGGGATGAAAAATGCAGCATCCCAAGGTCACAGATTATGGTGCCCAAAGACACAGCTGTGCGGATTTAATTCCTTTTTATTCCTTTTTCCTCTGATAAGTTTTTAGACTAGCTGTGTAGGCCCTCCATTAAGAATATCAAAGCACATTATCTCTCTTTCCTTTGCCTGTCACTGTAGGATTGCTGCTGGAGCTCAGAAACCAGGAGGGCTTGGGAGCCCCATTGGCTTCATTCCTACTCTGGATGGCGAGAGGATGGCAGGAAAAGTATCTCTGCTTCTCTGGCCTCCCTCACAGGACCTCCTGTGACTTCTAAGAAATCTCCCTTTGCTGCATGAAGCTTAGGTTATTCTGAGAAATAACATAAAAAGATAGTTTTTCTATCTGCGCATTGGATAGTGTTATTTATATATCTGTTATCTGGTGTGTCTTCCCCCATTGCTCTGTGTGGGTCTTTCTTACAACAAAAAAAGGGAACTGAAGAGACTTTACAGAAAGGAAAACATAGAGCCTCATAATTTAAGAGGGAATCAAAAGGTGATGAGAGGCTAACAAGCTAAAAATGTCTTTGTTTTAATCTTGCTACTGTTTTCATGACAAAAGTCTTTAAACAGCTGTAGACTTGGCTACTTTTTTGTTACAAGATAAGAGCCCAGATTTGGTGACTCCCTGTAATCAGGGCAGAAATCATTGTAACTGGTTCATCTTTCTCCTCGTGTGATCATGAACCTTATGTGTCCTAACTTCAGTATTTACAATATTTCACCGTATGTTTCCTTATCACACCTACATCTCCTTTCATTCAGGTCCCAAATTTTAAAGATCACAGCTGAAGCCTCCAGGACATGCCTGACCATGTGGCAAAATACAGCCTAGTTAACAGTAAGTGACTTCTTTTCCGAGCCTTCAGATCAGAGCAGCAAGAAGTGACAGATGCATTTCAGGCGGCAAACCTGTCCACCTATTGTCCTTTTTACTTCACTCATCCCTTACTGAAAGAGAACTTGAATTTTACTTTTTTATAACTGCTTTTCAAGTATATTTCTTCTATCATAATTCTGCTTTACCTACACTGTAAGCTCTTGGGAACAAAGACCATATTAGATGATATTGCTTGTGCTGCACCCAGCTTGAAGGCTAGTTCACTGCTGTTATGGAAAAAAGTGATAGAAGAAAAGCTCACTGAAAGAGATGTGGAAGGGGAGAGGAGCAGAAGAGCCTCTTTTTACACCAAGGACATAGGGAAGAAAAGCTTAGAGTATCTGTACATGGCCTTTAAGAACAAAAGGAAAAAGAAATCTGAACTTGTTTACATGTTAGAAATTGAGGATTTGACCTCAGCCTGACACGCCACGGAGAAACTGCAACAGTAACAATCTTATAACTCTTATAACACACCATGCTGTGTTAACACAATCAGCCCAGATAAGAGGAAAGTCTCCCCCATCTTACTTCTTCCCATTAATTCATTCCTTTCATCTTATTTTTTTGCAAATTTCTCTACCATTCTTGCATATTCCACACTAAATGTACTTGTACCTTTAACGAAAAGGGAAAGGCAGCTGCAAGAAACTCAGACTGGCCTGAAGGTGCTGTTTCTATTATAGACATATAGTCTTTCTAGGACTGAATGGAATATTTCTATGGCGATGTACTTTTTAATCTGCATTAGTTTCTTCAGTTACGCGGTAATGGCTGATGCACTGTAGTGATCACTGACAAACAGACTTGGTCAGAATAGGCAAATCATATCTGTAGCAGAAGGAGAAAAGAAATCTTAAATCCAGGTTAAATAAAAGCCTAATTCCTGTCTATGCATTGATAGGATGGACCTGAGCTCAGATGAAAAGTGTTTCTATGAATAATCTGCTTTTGTAAGAACACAGAGCCTGAGACAGAAAAGAGAGAACCAGCTGAGAAATGCTTCCAGAATGAAAAAATCCAGAATTCTGAAGATTTCTTAAATGGAAAATTAAAATTCTCTGCTCAGCTGGTCTTGTATCACCTGCCCATGTACAGAACTCTACTTCTTGAACTGCAGCTCTCTGACCATCTGAGGTCCTTTGCCTCCACTAGTTAACCTTATTAGAGAGGGGGAAAAATGAAACCTAACCGAAATGGGTTGTATGAAAATGTTAAACAAACATCGTCTCTGTTGTACTTGTCATTGCAAATGATTCTTTCTTATTTGGCTATCACATCTGGTTTTGAAAAAGTACTGTATAACTGGTGTATTATTTTTCATATGAATAAAGCATAGAATTGCCTTAAAGTCTCAGGATTCAGAACTCTCAGATCGCATTGAACTGATCTAAAAATCATTAAGTATGCTTAAAATAACACATTTTTGGATTCTTTTTTTTGCCTTTTAGATGAGGTTTGATCTTCTAGGTGAAATTGCTGCATGCTTTACATTTTAAAAAGCTGGAAATGCGATAGAATCTTTATTCCAAGAATGTAAGTTTCAAGAAATGCATCAAAAATCATGAAACTTGAAATTAAAACATGAGACTTGGCTGCAGTGGCAAGCAGTAATTCAGTCTTCCAAGCACTTCCTCACCCTTTCAAATAGAAAATGCTAATTGTGGGAAAAAAAATCATAAACACAAATTTGTAAAGCACAGATAAAGCCAGCAACATGNTTAAACCAAATGTAACATTAATTTCACTTATCTATCCCAGTTTTCTGGCACTGGTCTGAAAATACATGTAGAGAACAAACCCAGCTTAGCATCATGATGCCCTTGCCTTGTCCAAATCTGTGTAAGTTCAGCAGCAACAGATCACATAGCTGTTTGCATACAAATTGATCCAAGTCTATTGACTTCCTTTGCTGTGGTTCTCTCCCATGCGTTATGCACAATTCAGCAGGCAAATATTATAATCAGCCCATTAGTCACCAAGAAGACACCTCCAATTTCCTTGTAGCCTCCCAAAGGCACATTCTGAACCTTGAGTGGAGACAGCATCCCAGTGTAGGTACGATGAACCAGGACAAAATGAACATGCTGCTATACCACAATGGACAACTTCTGCTGATCCTCAGATGCATAGGTGTTTATTTTGACTCTTTGCCATCTGTGTCAGAGGAGAAATTGCAGAAGACCTGCAAAGGTTGGAGGGATTATTAACAAACATCTTCTCATGGACAATGCAATTCAGTCTTGCATTAGAAAATCTTGACTGTGCTAAGTAATATCTCTTTCTTGTCCATATACTCCTAGACCTGCTGGCAACGTGAAAACTCAGTCTACTCACAGTTCTTACTGAAGAGTTTATTTCTGACAGAGCTTAGAAATGGTGGTAGCTGAAGCTCCAAGTGGTTTTGCTACTGCAGGATGCCAGCACAGCACACTCCAGTGACTTCCCAACTACATGCTGTTTCAATAATTTCCTAGAGAAATCAGGAGAACAGCAGGCTGGGGGAAGGAGGGTACAACCCCACGAAGTCAGGGGTAAGTACTCTGGAAATCTAATAAAGTCTTTTCCTGCCTTCTGGCATCAGCCACTGATCCCTTTCACTGGCAGGGCAGAAAACTTCACCCTATCAGCTGGTTCTGGTATCCACCCAGGGGAAGTCAGTCATCACATCTACAGTAAGAGTTTTTGTCTGTCAGAAATAAAATATCATCCACTAGTTGCCCCTACTGCTTACATGAATTCAACTGCTTTTTCCTTTGTGGAGATACTCTCCAGATGTTAGTGGGATGCTACTTCCCATCCCTCAGAGGTGCTTTTCCTCATTCCAGCTATGATCCTTCTTGCCAAAGAGAGAAGAAGAGCAGAACATTCCCTTCCTTTCTGCTTAGAGAAACACTCTGGGAAATGGTGCCTTATGCCAGAATTTGAAGGATTTGCCTAGAGCATTCTGGGAGTGTGACTAAGCCCCTCAGGGTGTCTAGAAACACCTCAACTTCCTTTTAAATGTTGCAGAAGCTGCTGCACTTTGAGATCTGTGCTCGGGGTGTGTAAGCAGCCCTGGGCTGGGGCGGTTGCCCCTGCTTCCACAGAGATGCTGTGCCTCTGGCTTGGGGGCTGACAGGCACAGACAGGAGAGCCAGAAGCCTTCCAGGCAGACTGGGTGATTGTGCTGACACAAGGACATCCACTGTAATATCTCATTTTTCTCATTAACAGAAGAATATTGTGTTCTACTTAAGAATTTCAGTTGATGCTTTATCTCAACCCTCTGTTACGCAAAAACAGGGATCTTAGGAAAAGTTATTGAAATAGCAACAAACATACCCTTCATGTTGATTAATACAACAAAGAGGTTTTTCACAGTGGTTATTCTCCAGTCTAGAGCCCAATCCACAGCACACAAAAACATTCCATTCAGCTTTAATCGATACAGGTTAGAGAGACCTTATGTTTTAAGACAAGCTGAAATACTCATGGGTAGCCACACTAATCTGAAACTTTGAGCTTCAGAAATCTGTCTGGAAATCTCTTACATTCAGATTTTATTTTTTTATCTAGATTTCTGATACTTACTGATCTGTTCTGAGCAGATTACTAGCAAACACACTTCTCTTCCCTCTCAGTATGCTTTTGCCATTGCTAGTCAATGGGAAGTGTAGGAATGAGAAAACTGCAGTGTGGGGGCAGTGAAAGGTGAAATCCTTCTGGATATGTTCTCGTTGAAGGTTCAGATTTATTCCTTCATTCTGTTTTTTTGCTATCATTTACAAATTTGCATAAACTTGTTCTTGAGAACAATCATATTCCATGTTAAAATAACACTCTGATACCTTCTGTGTAAGCAAGTTAACTCGCAACACCCTAAAGATGTGTGAGCTGTTTTCCAATATGATTTTCATTGAACTGTAATTAACAACAAAACTTTTTAGATTCTGACAAAGATTTACATATTTTCTTTTGACTTCTGCTGTATTTTGATAGCATAGATGGCAAAATGTTTTACTGTAGATAAATGTGACTGTGGGTTTTTGACTTTACTAATGATCATGAGTCAATAGGTCTCATGATACCTACAGTAGCTTGCTAGATAAAGGAATACACTGATGCTTGTCTTTACAGAAATATATAATAGTTAGAAAAGCTTAGTAATGATGACTGTCGCTCAGCTGTGCATCCCTTAAGCTCATGGCAAGTCAATTTAAAGCTAAATGCAAGTCCAGCTGCCAATATCTGCAATTTGTTCCATATCCTCTGCCAAAAAAAATCCTTTCTGAAATGTCCCATGCTAATGTCTCACCAGCTAAATATCATCTGTTAGCTTAATCCTAGAAAGAAGCAGAAAAGGAGTGCTAAATTATGTTTTTAAAGTGTATTACCTTTTGGTTTTCAGTTTTTAGAGGCAAAATGTTGACTCTGGAAATCTGCAAAACTGGACTGCTAAAGAACAACAAATGTGCTTTGTTTTACAGATTACCACAAAGAGAATTATCTTGTAGCTGAGAGACTCTGAAGGAAGCTAGGAGGAGGAGGTATGTGCCATTAATTAAACATAAGCAGCTTATACTACCTTGCATTTATTTAGGCATGGAAGGGATTAGCTGCAGGCTGATTAAAGGAGACTGTAGAAAAGGAGGCAATGGGGAATGGTGTGGGGTAAAGGAGGAGGTGCTGCAGACCCAGTCATGCTGCAGGAGACCTGACCAACATGTTGCTGTGGCAAAAGACTTGTGTGTTAACAGTCCTGCAATGATACTTCTTGGGGTTTGGGAACCGGAGCTAAGACGTTTCTCCATGAGGCAAGGAAACACCCAGGACCACGTAGCACATGAGACAGCTCTGCCTTGGTGAGCAAACTGAGTTTCCTTGGGCTTTCCTAACCAATGTGAGGGGTAGGGCCAGGAAGAGAGCCTGGAAAGGCATCAGAAGTCTGCGGAGTTGGTGGCCTGTAGCTGTACCACCTTAAAATAACTCACAGGCCAATGTATCCCTAAACAAAATATACATATACAGCAGTCACTCAAATCCCCCCTCTGTTATTGGTTCCCAAGACTGTCAGCCTCTTACAGTATGAGGATTTGCATACAGTCCATTTTTTTCCACAATAACCATCTCTGTAGTTATTATGCAAATCAGATACCCTGAAGCAAAGAGTACACAACTGCTGTTGTGGAGTTACAATTATTTTTGTGAGTCAGGAGAAGAACCATCTCTGCATTCAAGGAAGCAACCCTATTGCAATGTGAAGGCAGGGTTTGATGGAAGCATCCACAGCCAGTTTAGCAGGTGGCCAGCTTGATGCCTAGCAGATCTACAGACTCAGAGCAGGGGTAGTCCCACTTCTGCAGGGCCAAAACACAAATCTTCTGGGAAATTTGACAGCAGTGCAATGTCAATCAAGCTGTATGAAAATATTAAAGAGAGAAAAAAACCAAGAAACTTTTTTCTGACTGATCAAAAAGAAAAATAGCTGACTTCTTTAAATGGAAATTTCTAATGAAATTTTCCAAGTGTTTGCTGGAAATGCCTTACTGATGGTTCATTTTTTAAAATAGTGTTACGTTGTTCATTTAAACTGCTCTATCTCAGCACTATTAAAAATGCTCAGACTGAAGAGTTGAAAGGGATGTGCCATGGTTTTCTTTTTCCTAAGTTTTCTTTTCTTAAAGAAATAAAGCTGAAACATGCCAAATAAGAGCAATGTGACTGGCAGCTGAGCTGTTGCACATTTTCCAGGAACTCCATTAGTGGCTCTCAAAAAGAAATCACCTGTGAGCAAGAGAAAGTGGGCAGGGAGGAATTATGAACAGTTTCAGATAGGATCCTTTCAATCTGAGCATACCTGGATCAATATGTTCTTTGTGTGAGCTATCTTTACCTGCTTACCTTGTATCCTGTTTTGAGTTATAACCCTAAAATGACCAACAAGGTATTCTGTATACATCATATTCAGTATAAAACTGAAACTCCCACACCCAGCTTGGGCCTTGGGGTCTCTTACATAAAACATAAGACCCAAGCAAGGCAGGTTTATGATCAAGCTGTTCAGCACCTAATTAACAGCAAACACAAAAAGGAGAGGTTTGGGCCTCTACCTTCCCTAAAGGTTGAGAACCTGAGCCATCTGGAGTGGTAGACTGGTAACTCTCCTTGTGAAGATCAGAAGTCCAGCTCTGCTGTTGCAGGACTCTCTCTGTTCTTCCTTCCATGGTGATCCGAGGGTTCCTGAATCCAGTTCCAGGATCCAGCCCCTGAGCCTGATTCCCATTTGCTGCTGACACCTGCCACAGTTATCAATGGTGATGCCCTAACCCTTGACACCTTGGAAATATTTTACCAGTATCCAGGGGTTCACAGACCAGAGGAAAACCCCACTGCCACGAAGTAAGCAAATTGGCACACAAGTGCAGTTGCCAGATGGGAGAGGCTGTGGGTTTGGTCATGCTTATCCATATTTGGGCACTCATAGCCATACCAGCTCCATGATTTGCCACCTGCTCTGCAAAACTCTTTCTCCTTGGGAAGATAGATACCCAGTGATGTTTAATGTAAATGGGTAGGATGAGTTTTTGAGGAGTCATTTGTTTCCCAGGCACTAGATGGAGCTGGATAATTGAGGTTCATTTCCAGCCTCCCTGCAGGCGGTGGGTCGTGGAGGAGATGAAGGAGGCAGTGGAGTTGGCAGACACTCACCCTGTCACCTCCTAGAAGCTGGTTTCAGGGCTCTGTAGTAGGGTTTGCTTTTTCTGTTAGCAACAATACCCTTATACAGCAAGACTAGTCTCATCCTGACATGACATGAAATAGGTCAGTATATGGATAGACAGATTTATTGTGCAGATTGTGTTTAGGCTTAATTGTTAAAATAAATAGTTCTTTTCTTTCCTTGGGAGTTGATGAGCCAGACTTGCTTCCAAACAACTGAAGACTTCTGTACTTTTTGACAAACACAGTTCTCCAATTAAGAACAGTAAATAGGATTATGCAGTCTAAAAAGGTTCTTTATCACTAGGAAGTTTGTATGTGGGAAGTGGGGGTCTCTTTTTAGCATTCATTGTAATTCTTTTAAAATACAAACTAATGATTTTGTCACATCCAGAGTTCAGGGTTTTCAAAGGGAAAAGCTGTTTAAAGGCAGCCAGCCTTCTGAGGGAAGATATCTGTATCCATTTGATTAATTCTGTATAATATATGCAGAACTAATATATATATTAATCAAAGTCTTTAAGATGCAATCTTTGCTTTAAGTCACGAATAAGTAAGTCACTTTTATTTTTCTTTCAGAGGAGACTTTTATTATGTGAGGTTGATATACACATATATACGTATTTGTCTTCAAATCAAAGTGGAATAAATGACACAGGTCAGAAAAGGCCAAATAGTTTAGCACATCAGGAATTCTATGTGACAGCTGTACACCAGCTGCTTTAAAAATACCAAAAACCCACTGCAGAGGAGATAGAGAATGACATGTTAGTAAGAGAAGTTTGATCCAGAACTCCAGCAGTGAGTACCTGGATGATGTTGTACAATATGAGGGCTTCCATCCTATACCACGTGGCTGCAGATGTTCATAGTATGTATACAATCATCTAATCTCTCTTGACTCTAGAACATCTGTGACATAGATTAATTATGCATTGTGTAAAGACAAAGCATGGTGATTTAATTAGTTTTCTGATTACTGATTTTCACTTCCATTGGCTCCCTCATTTGTCCTTGTAATATGAAGCAGGATTTATCAGTTTATTTTCCATATTTTTTTTCCTTCTTCTACAACCCAGCTTTCTTACTAGGGCAGTTTTCCCTGTACTTTTCTCATTTTTGTCAGTTCTCTCTGTTGTGGCCACATAAGCTACGTTTGAGTTTAAGTGGCTAGAAATGTAAATATTAATCTAGGTGGAGGGAATACCATCAGTTTCCATTTGGTATCCTTGGCTTTTTGCATTCCAGAAGGAGAATGGTGATATGAATTGCAATATGCAGAGAATACCATCATGATGGTATTGGAAGAGAGACCAACCATGCCCTGGACCTTACTACAGTATAATTTACACTGATACAGATTGAATTTATGCCAGTTCTATTGACATCAGATATGTACTTTTGTGATTTCTTAAGCATTCCTTAAAAGCTCAAACAGTGTTTGCAGTTTTGTCATTTAGCTACAATTTTGCAAGATCTCTTTTATCCCCCAGATTTGTTTTTCTTCAGGGACACCTCTTAGAGCCCATTACTAGCCGATTTTGCAGTCTCCTACTCTTCTAATTTACAGTCAAATTTGCATTGCTTTCTTCTGCCTGTGAGGTGCCTCAGGTCTGCTGGGCATTGAGATGGCACAGTAATTCCTATCTTTTCCTTACAGCTTGATGCTGAGCTGGCTTATCTGCTCTCCTGTTCCTAGTTTGTCCTCTCAATTTTTGGGGGGAGCAATCACTCTAGTCAAATGATGAGAAATAAACAGTGAAAAACAAGGTTTAAGAAAATCTTGAAATCCAGTCACTGTTAAATTTTGGCGTTTATGTATTGCTCTTTGCCTTCTCTGCACTTCTGCATGATCAGGGAGGAACTTGATCAAAGATGCTCAGTTCCAAGCACTTTCATGGCTCATCTCACATGTGGGAATACATAGATTCTCAGTGCTGAGTGAAGAATCTACATATGCTTTAAAAGAGATTGCATTTTGCATTTTTACTGTAATTCCCCTTGCTTGTACTTGAAATGTGTCCTCTTTCTTAGATAAAGGAGAAGGGGGCCAGCCAGGGTAGGGAGTGGAGCTCAGTGTGGAGTAAGGCACGTTGCAGCTGCAGTTGTTGGGAATAGTTTTTTTTAAGGTCCTGGCATGATGCCTCTGCTTTCTTGGTGCCCAAGGCAGTTTCACACATTTCCTAGCAATCCATCTGTGAAAGACAGAAATGCAGCAACAATGCTCAATGCACAAAGATCAGTGAAGACAGAGGAAGGGTTTTTACTCTCAGTGGCTTAGCCTAGTAAAAACACTGAGAAATTCATTCAGTTCAGTTGACTCATGCTGCAGAGCAAAAAAGACGTTCAGGAAAAAAATCTTTACAACACACTATAAAACCCGCATCTGCAAGTGACTGTAATCTCTAAGGTACCTCTGCACCAATATAGATGTGTAGGAAATCAAGGTTTTGAAAGGAAGATTGAAGAAAAGTGGTGCCTGACTACAGAACAGGTTTTTGTTTGTAGATACCACTTTGAATTAGAAAATTTAAAAAATTTTAAATTGTGTTTTGCCACCATGAAATGCCACTTCTACTCTCTTGGAAAGTGAGTTTTCAATAAATATGTCCTCAGTGACTTTCAATTAGAGTATTTCAATTTTACCTAACATCTGCATGATAAAATATTTATTATATGTCTTTTTGTTTTAAATAAATAAAAAATGTGGTCTTTTTGCTTGGCATCCAATACTTGCATTTACAGATGAGATATATCTTTTTCATCTATAATTAATTCCTCTGGTGTCTTTCAGTTTTGAGAAGCATCATCTACAGAAGAGCTGGATGTTTAGTTCAGATGGGGGATCTTCATGGAAGCAGGGGTTAGACTAACTAGTACAAGAATGATTTGAAAATACATGTGTAGGCTATCTATATTTGAAGCCCAGCCTTTTTCTTTTTTTTCCCAAAAGAGTTTGCTCTTTTCAAGCTCTACCTCAAAAGCTTTTCAGTGGAGTTGACTATTTATTGAGTAGTTGGTGTGTTTTCTGGTAGATATCTACTGAGGCCAAGATCCTGTGTAACACAGCCAGTGATTATATTGAGCCTTTTTGGTGTGTGCAACATGACACATCATCTGAAATCCACTGGCTTCTGCTCTCAAAGGGAAAGGTTTGCCAGGAGGATGCTTCTGTGTGAATCACCAGAGCTGTTACTGTAAAAAGCTTTACGGTAGATCATGCCCTGTGATGTAACCCTGCAATGAGGTGCCTTCTGGTGCAGCTCAGAAAGGAGATAACACACAGCTATGGAATCATTTCTTGTGATGCTTCCCCAGTACTGCCAACCAGTGCAAGGCCCTGGTCTCTCACCCTCGTTGCCCTCCTTTGCAGGGTCTGGCTCCCCAGGTTCTGCAAGAACCTAGTGTTTTTCCTGCCCAGGGATGTAGAAGAAAGGTTTATGATCGAATGAAGGGACATCCTGCTGCAGAGCTGCAGGCACCACCAGCCCTCCTTGGCTCACACTGCCTACATCAAGTTAAGCAGAATCCTTAGTGGAAGGAGCTCACACAGTCAGATGAAAGGCAGGGAAGCAGCTCAGACAACCCAAAAGCAGCAACATTTACCATAAATGACGTAGCTGGTTTCTGGAACTGGGGAGGGGAGAACAAAACCAAAACCAACAAACCAAACCAAACAATAGCAACAAAAATAACCCACTAGCATTTTTGGCTGAAATAAGCCTGCTGCAATGCACTTCTAACTTCTGAGCTGAGTGAAAGTGAATGCAAAGAGATTCTCCCCAAGCTCAAAGTTGGAGTGGTGTTTGCAGGATGCTACTTGAGGTAAGCTAGACATACTTCCAGGTAGGATTCAAGAAGTACATGAATTTCATGCAGAGAAGACACAGTTATATACATGAGACAGATTTCCGAAAGGGCTTTTCAAGACTTTCATACCTCCACAAGCTCAAGGAATCCTATTTTGTAAACAGAGAGCCAGATTCTTGTTTGGGCTGCAGGTGGCCAAGATAGACCTTGGTTATTTTAGTGCAGTTTGGTGGAGTCTCACAGGGAACAGGACTAAGCTATACAACTCATACATATCATTTGGATAAAGGAATAGGAAAAGGCAACTCTTGTTGATACAAGGATCATGTTCCATAAACACCCTGTTTCCATAATCCAGAAAAGTTTAAGGCTGGAAGCACATGGAGATGGTGATGTACCTGAGGGTGTACCATCACTCTTGCTACGTTTTCAAATCTGATCAATGTTGACACAGAAACATATCAGAAGACTGATGTTTTCAGGACAAACACTCAATATTCACAAACACTTCCTCTGTTTTAATTAAACCAAAAGTTAATCTGTAAGGAACACCTTCTGATACAACTAGAAGCATTAAACCAAAAGCTGATCTGTAAGGAGCATCTTCTGGTACAGCTAGTAGTTCTGTGCCAAAAAAGTGCAGCAGTTCAACCAGGGTGGACAGAAGCTCTTACCCAGTGTCCAGCATAAAAAAAACCCTGCAACCTTGGAGCCATAGGTGAGAGGTGAAATTAATATTGGTTCATAAAATGCATTTTAATGTTGCTTCATATCAAAGGACCTTGGTTAGATATTAGAAACTTGACCATGAAGATCCAGGCATGAGCATAACATTACAGATTATTAACTCTAGTGAACCCTGAAATGAGAAGATATTACCTAATTTACACCCACTTTCTGAAACGATAGGACAGCTTTCCCATATAAGCCTTTCCCTCTCCATTTGAATTTCCTTTTTTTTCCCTTTTGCCCCTTCAGGTTTTTCTCATTTAAGCAATTCCATTGTGCGAGCAATAAAAAGTATTCTCGATAAATGTATTTCCTTATCAGTGTGATATTATTGATTGTAAATCAATCTGCGTTCATGTTTTTATACTTGCTATGATAGGATACTTTCGAGCAGAAGTGATAAAGTGACATTACCACCTGGTGTTCCTGAAATACCTGCTTATTTCCCCGTTTAAAAACTTTTTGGCCTCTGGGAAAAAGGGAGAAAAGAGGAACTTCTTTTTTCTCATTTGTATTTTTAAGGGGCTAGAAAATCCAATGGATTTAGTATAATTACAATGCATTTAGGTTTTCGCGGAATTGTGACTAATGCTACAGACAACAAAGTTGATTTAAAGTAAAGCTGTACAACTGAGGTTTGTATGCATTTCAGACCAGGGGTGCATGCAGTTACAAGCCCCTATCAGAACTGTTAATATTAAAAACACTTCAAATTCAAAGTTAAAGTAACTATGAAGAGGAATATCAGACTATAGCATGGATTCCCCGAGCCTGTCTGTGTATTCTGAGTACATGTACTGCTGGCCAGCATTACAGACAGATCTGGCAATAACAGCTAGCACTGTCATTAACTGCAGCATTTGCTGTGATTCCTTCGTTGACAAACATGTTTGTTAGCATACCAGGCAACAACTTCTTAGGAGGAAAGCAAGAAGAAGGAAATTAAGACAGTTTGCTTGACATGCAAATTATCATCTCAGCTCTAATCAGCTTCTGAAAAAAATATACTCTATAAAAATGACACACAAGAGAATACATAGCAGCTTCATTTTATTTTCAGGCAACTGCTGTTGCACTTTTTCACAGTATTTAAGGTAAACCCCCTGCTTGCCTAAGTATATTAACTCCAGATTCTCTTTAAACACAGAAGCTTTTCTCTCTAAGGCTCCAACTTTCTGTCTTATTCACATTTCTTCTCTCAGGCTGTAATTGATCTGTAAGGCATCCTTCTTACAATACTGTAATCTTGTGTCATGGAAACTTTGGAGCCAGTTGAAAGGAAAGTGGTACAGAGACTGGCAGTCATTAAATAGCGCAAAGGATATTTTCTGAAAACAAAGGTTTCAAAATTTGGGACTCAAATGAAGATGTAGAAACAAATCTCATTTAAGCAATGCCCAGCAGACATATAAGCTCCTATACTGACTTCTTCCCTCAGAGTTTTGAAAGAATGGAGACCTGGGCCAAATGCTACCAGCACTGTAAAAGTGCTTCCATGAACTGAAATTTCATATTACCTAACACTTAAGCAACTAACATTGTTCAGGGTTAACAAAACCTAGTCTGAAAAAATATTTTTGGGGGGCTAAATTCCTCATTACTTTAAAAAAAAAACAACCCCAAACCAAAAACCAGTGTGGAAGTCGGATTTCTAAAGTCAATCTATACATTTTGTGAAGTGGAACTGTAATAAAAATGCCATACGCGTGTATAAAAGCTATCGCTTCACAAAGAAAGTGATTTGATTTGCGTTAATACAATGGATGAGACTACGGCAGAAGAAAAGACTTGCAAATCAATGGCTATGCTTTTCAATAAATTGGATCTTCCATGGCAGTTCTGTTCATAAATACATATTAGGTGTAGAGACTTCTATATCAGGAGGCAAAACTGAACACAGAGAACAAAAAATCATATAGTGTTGAACTATAGCCTTAGTATTACATTGTTGTAATTGACTTGTACAAGTAAGGCAACAAATCTGTCCCTTGAAGAGCAAGAAACACCAATTGCTGGTATGAAATTTGTATGAAAGAAATATATTTTGTAATGAATAAAATCACTGAATGTTGGTGTGTCAAAGCTAGTTTTTCTGCAAGATTAATTTACACTGAATAAAATTTCAATTAAAGGCCTTTTTTAGCTAGAAAAAGCATTCTCAGTTCTCCATGTTCTGAAGACCCAATAGCAGAACTCAGAAATACATCTTATTGCAGGGTTTCTACTGCTGAACCCAAGACTACTTATCAAAACCTTTTTACCCGTCTCACACCGAGAAAGCAGAGAGAGTGAGGGACTCAGAGTTACTCTGGAAATGGCCTCATTTCCACAACCCTGGACCTCTGAAGTGGTCCTAGCCTAATAACTGAAGACCATCAGGTGAAAGAGAGATTGTATTAATTTTCCTGTTTTTTACTATAGCTTTCACGCAGCAACAGCACCAGAGTAATCCTTGATTGCTACCTGACCAGCCTGTGAGATACAGCATCGTTCTCCTCAACCCACCACCACTCTGGTGATCTGGAGAAGTCCTGGGAAACAGAGAGGGAGAGCAGCTGTGACTCCAAGCTTGTGTAATCCTCCTGCATCTCCCAAGCTCTCTATAGGCATCCTTCAGCCAAAGTAGAAAGGTCAAGATAAAATACTGTTGGCATTTCTGTATNGAAAGGAAAGGAAAGGAAAGGAAAGGAAAGGAAAGGAATAAAGAAAAGCCCTGTGGGATCCTCCATCAATTCCATTTAAAAGAATTAGTCAAGGGAAAAGCCAAATCTCTCTTTTGTCACTTTGCCTTAAACAAAGGGTTTGCATTTAATAACTAGAACAACATTGCAAATAGTTGGAAAGCAAATCTGAACTGTTTGATAGTGCTAAATACAGGCTGCTGGAAAGCCTATAATCTACATTTGTGGTTTCCGTTTAAAAAAAAACCTCAGTTTGTTTGCAAGGAAGATGAAAAGGCAAGTTATTGAAACTGGTATTGCACAGGTGGTCTTATGAAAATGTGGCTAGTCCAGCAGATGAGCAGAAGCTTACCTGATAATCAATTAGTAAGATCAGAGCCAGCCCTGTCTGAACAACGGTAGCACTCCTGGCTGGAAGCAAGGAGCACTTTAGGGATCTGGAAAGCATCTCTAGATGTAAGAGCTTATTCTTATAATATTCAAATTGCCGTCTTTACTTCTGGCCATAACTTTTGGATCCTGTCCTTCCCTTAGTGATCTTGGTGTGAGTTTTAACTGTATTTCAGTGGAAGCAGCAGGCTTTATGCGATGCTTCTGGCAGTAGATATCACTTAGAAACTCCAGCTCACATTTGAGTTCTTCCATCTCAGTGTTCTCTTCGTAGTGAGGATTTGAGCCAAGTCCACTGTGAGCAAAAAGCTGGCACTGATGGAATGTTTTTACTTGTAACTCTTTGAAAAAACTGTGGCATGCTACTTGGGCCACCGTGATGTCAGTATCTCTTTTGCTTTCGGTATTCTAGACACTGAGGTGAAATTTTCACAGTCAGTGATTACCATAGATTCACAGAATGGCTAGGTTGGAAGGGACCTTAAAGATCATCTAGTTCCAATCCCCTTGCCTGGGCAGGGATGCCACACACTAGACCAGGTTGCCCAGGGCCACATCTAGCCTGGCCTTGAACACTGCCAGGGGTGGGGCATCCACAACCTCTCTGGGCAACCCGTTCCAGTGCCTAACCACCCTCCAAGTAAAGAACTTCCTTTTAATCTTCAATCTAAATTCCCCCCCCCTCCAGCTTATAACCATTCCCCCTTGTCCTATTACAATCAGACCACCTAAAAAGTTTCTCCCCTTCTATCTTATGATCCCCCTTTAGGTACTGGAAGACTCCTATAAGATGCCCTCAAAGCCTTCTCTTTCCCAAGCTGAAGAACCCCAACTCCCTCAGCCTATCCTCATAGGGGAGGTTTTTCTAATCCTTTAATCATCTTTGTGGCCCTTCTCTGGACTCGTCCCAACAGGTCCAAATCTTTTTTATGCTGAGGACCCCAGAACTGGATGCAGTACTCCAGGTGGGGTCTCACGAGGGCAGAGTAGAGAGGCAGAATCACCTCCCTAGACCTGCTGGTCATGCCTTTCCTGATGCAGCCCAGGATGCGGTTGACTTTCTGGGCTACGAGTATACATTGCTGAGTCATATCCAGCTTTTCATCTATCATGACCCCCAGTCTCTCTCTGCACAGCTGCTTTCAATGAGTTCCTCTCCCAGTCTATACTCACATCTAGGTACTCCTACCCAGATGCAGGACCTTACACTTTGACTTATTAAACTTCATTTTATTCTCATGGGCTCACTCTTCGAGTTTATCCAGGTCTCTCCGGATGGCATCCCACCCTTCTGGCATATCAGCCACATCACTCAGCTTCGTGTCATCTGCAAACTTGCTGTGGGTGCATTCGATACCCATCTCTAGGTCATTAATGAAGATGTTGAAGAGCACCGGTCCCAAGACAGAGCCCTGAGGGACACCACTCGTCACTGATCTCCATCTAGACAAAGAGCCATTGACCACAACTCTCTGGTTGCATCCGTCCAGCTAGTTTCTTACCCACCAAACAGTCCACCCATCAAATCCATATCTCTCCAGTTTTGAGATAAGGATGTCATGAGGAACCGTATCGAAGGCCTTACAAAACTCCAAGTAGACGACATCAGTCAGTCTTCCCTCATCAAGTGCTGCAATCACTCCATCATAGAAGGCCACCAGATTGGTCAGGCACAATTTGCCCTTAGCGAATCCATGTTGACTTCTTAGAATCCCCTCTTTATCATGCACGTGCCTTAACATTACTTATGACCAGGTGTGATTGACATAAAGTAACCATTAATCATCTGGTTGTACTCACATACCAGACAATGAAGTGGCTAAATGGAATCAGCTCTCCAATGCTTAATTGTGTTCTTAACATTTATGCCTGCAACTTGTTTACCTACAAATTCTGTGCAGGAGGTGGATTCTGGGACTTAAAGATCTAGCAGTTGTTTTTTTTCCTTTCCTAGTTTTTTCTTCTCTCAGCTTGCATTTCTGTCTTTTCCTGTTCACATTCAGGAGTGTTTTCATAAGGGCAGAACCAGCTTTGCAGTCTTTACTCACATTAGTAATTTCTGTGCAGTGTCCCTTTTATTTGAGTAAGTATTACAGGTGCAATGCTTTGCTGGTTTGGACTCCCTTTCACCAGAAGAGGAGGTACTAGCCAGCAGTAATCTTTCTCCAGCACATGACAAGAAACAAGCACTGTCAGGAAGAATGCGTTTACTTTGGAATATGAAAAATAATAAAATTAAAGGAATAGGCATGAGGCATCCATGAGACAACAGCAGGCAAATGTGGGTTTTTTCCACTCCTTCAAAACATAAAGATGATGTCCAGGAGAAACAAAATTGTGATGTGAAATGCTCTCTCAGGAAGTTGCACTTGTCTGATCAGCATGAAGGGTGATCTGCTATAGCAATAGCCTATGTTTTTCCTACAGATTTTTTTATTGTAAGCAGTCATATAAAAGAAGAAAAACATCTGTAGATAAATTCTGAATAAAATAATGGATTCTCTCTCTTATCTACACTATTAAATTTATTCTCTTTCTTTAAGAAAGACACAGTAGTGTGGTTTATATTTTTGGCATGGATTGAATATAAATATTTTCCTCAAATTGACACAGCTGCATTGCAAAGATACACTCGGTATGGTTACCTTGCTTGTCAGTGGAGTCACTCTAATAAAACCTCCATCCTAAGGACTTGGCTGCCAGCGTCCAAGCTTGCTAGGCCCTGGCAGATGAACCTTAGGACTAAAGGGTGGGGCCAGCTCTGCGCATGCTATGTCTCACCTAAAAAAAAATCCATTGTGCAGGCTCGAGGGTGCTATCCGCTATCCTCTTTTTATCAGCACGCTTGGAAAAGGCGCTGATGAGGAGCATGGGTGGAGCCCTCCCTGGATCTTCGTTCGTGAAGCCTAGCCATACATTGGAGTCACAGCTTCTTTTTAATTCCTTTTCTGCTGTGGCACCACGCACAGCCTCTCTCATTTCCCTAGCAAGCAAATGAGTGCCTTAGGAGTTTTAGGGATGGTCTTAGTCCTATGGAACCTGGGATGACTTTCTTCTTCCTGTACGCTCGCATAAAGTCACTCTGATAACATTACTGTGGAGAGTTTCTGCCAGAACAACATCACCCTATCACTGCATTTGAAAGTAATTACATCTGCCAAGCCAAGGGCTCTCGGCAACATGCAAGTTAAAGTGTGCTTCATTTAAAATACTTTCTCTTTCTCCCACCTGGAGTACTGCATCCAGTTCTGGAGCCCCCAGTACAAGAAAGATATGGATATGCTGGAAAGTGTCCAGAGAAGGGCCATGAGGATGATCAGAGGGATGGGATGAGGACAAGCTGAGAGAGTTGGGATTATTCAGTCTGGAGAAGGCTCTGAGGAGACCTTATTGTGGCCTTCCAGTATCTGAAGGGGGCCTACAAGAGGGCTGGGGAGGGACTTTTTAGGATGTCAGGTAGTGATAGGACTAGGGGGAATGGATATAAGCTTGAGGAGGGTATTAGGAGGAAGTTCTTCACCATGAGGGTGGTAAGACATAAGAATAGGTTGCCTGGAGAGGTGGTGGATGCCCCATCCCTGGAAGTTTTTAAGGCCAGGCTAGATGGGGCTCTGAGCAACCTGATCTAGCGGGGAAGTGTCCCTGCCCATAGCAGGGGAATTGGAACTAGATGATCTTTAAGGTCCCTTCCAACCCTGATGATTCTATGATTCTATGATAATTACTCTGCATGGCCAAAACTCAGTTACTGATGCTGAAAAGTCTTGGTTCCTGCACGAACAGAAACTGTTTGTCCATACACAAACAGAACTAACCATTCACTGGTGAGGATGGAATTATTCAATGCAAATAAATTTGCACTGAGCAACTTATTCTGGCTTAAATGAGTGAATAGCTTGCAAACTGAACCCCTGCTTCTCTCAAAGACATCCTGGCACATAAGGATATGCCAGGTACAGGTGCTGGGCTGGCAGGCAGCTCAGCCATAGACCTTCCACCAGTCACCAGCACTCCTTCTCCTGAGGCCTGGTAGGATGAAGGAAGTGAGTTGATGTGAAAGCTGCAAATGGCAAACTGCTCTCCTCATCATGAACCTTCAGCACTTGCAAAGGCACAGCATTCAGGGGCAATAACCATGGTGCACACTCAAGCCCAAACTGAAGGGACTGCCCTCTGCACATCATAGTGCACCAACTTCCATCTCTGCCCATGGAAAATATTCACAGACTGGTTCATCTTCTATTTGATTAGCTGAGTTACTTCTCCTATGATTGTGTGGGGAGTCAGGGAGAGAAGGGATGGCAGGCAGATGGCTAAGGAGGTGAAAATAATGAGAGCAAATTAGTTCCTGCAAAGTTCTGTGCTGCCATGGGTAGAACACAGCTGTGTACTGCAGGTCAGTGCCTAGCTCAGCACTAACCTGCCTTCTAGGTAATTAGAAACACTCTGTATCATTGTCACTATTAAGTTCTTAGTCCTCAGTATAATCCTAAAAGAATCATAGAATCATAGAATTGTCAGAGTTGGAAGGGATCTTAAAGATCATCTAGTTCCAACCCCCCTTGCCATAGGCAGGGACACCTCCCACTAGATCAGGTTGCTCAGAGCCCCATCCAGCCTGGCCTTAAAAACTTCCAGGGATGGGGCTTCCACCACCTATCCAGGCAACCTGTTCCGCTGTCTCACCAGAAGTAGCATCCTACTATTTTAAGAAGAAAGATTTCTCACCAGTGAATAAGGAACGTCTGATACATTCAGATTTGCTTTTCAGTCAGCTGTAACCTGTTTCATAGGATAAGTAGCTACCTACTGTCCCTAGGCTTTATGTTGTCTATGGAAATCCTATATTATATACTGCAGAGGCTTTAGATTAATTGTGTTGGAGGCAGAAGGGTTGTTGGGGACCCTGCTGCAGAATTAATTTGTTTGTATTTTGTGTATGCTGGGAGCATTGGCTGAGAAATGTGATAAATAACAAACCACCTACTCAAGCCAGCCTCTCTGGATGTATCCACCTAACTTTAAATAATGCAGCGTGGGGAGAAAAAAAAAAGAAGTTTTTCACCGGATACTGTTTCCAAGTGAGTCCCTCTGGTATATCTGCTTTCTTACATGCACTAAATCATTTGGGGTTTGTTAGGCAGTATTATTTTTACTAAAGTGATGTTTTGCATTCCACAGCTTCCTGTTTCCTGTAAAAGAAAAAGGTCTTGAAATATATAGCTAAGCCACAGGCAGACAGGAACAAGACAATACATAGATTGCCTCAACCTGTATAAGCCAGAATCTAAAAAAACAACAGCAAACAAATAAAAAATTGCAAAGGTGAAGTTAAAGCAGATAGCTTCTTAAACTTTGAAATTATACTCACTTCCAAGTGTCAGGAAGCACAAGACCATACTCTCAAGATCACTCCTAATCAGTAAGCCTTTTATTCCTTCAACAGGTTTCCTGACTCTGAAATAATTTCTCCTGGAAATGTGGTGTCTGGCAGAAAGGTGCAGGGCTCAGGGAAGCTGCAAATCACAGGATAACAGGTGGCTGATCCAGGGAAGCAGCATGTAGGGGTATAGGTCTGACTCAGTCTGGCCAGCTTTGAATAAATACTTTGAGTGCCCTTGCTTCACCTCACCTTTCACAGCAAGGTGGCTTTGCCTCTTCCACTGCTGCCATGCATCTGTTACCTCTTCTGTGCTTCACTGGCTTTGTGTGGACATGGGCAGGTAAGAAAGACAAAGAAAGGGTCTGTAGTAAGAGGACAAGGGATTGCAGTTTTAAACTAAAACAGGGTAATTTTAAATTGGACATAAGGAAGAAAACTTTTACAATGAGGGTGGTGAGACACAGGAACAGGTTACCTAGATAAACTGTGAATGCCCCATCATTAGAAGTGTTCAACATTCAGTTGGACAGGGCTTCGAGCAACCTGATCTAGTGAAAGTTATCCCTGCTTATGGACTGGGGTTGGACTAGATGGTCTTTGAATGTCCCTTCCAGCCCAATTCATTCTATGTTTCTATGATTCTATGTAGGACAAGAGACAAAGGCCACTCTGACAGTGAAACCAGTGGAGATGGATCTCACTATCCTGGCTGTGCTAGGAAGCTCCTACCTCACAGCTGTATCAGTGCAAAAAAAGTTAACATAAAAATTAAAGAAAATACTGCCACTTTAAGTCAATGTCTAGTTCCCTGGAAAAGCTATGGACAAAGCCACATCAACCCATGAAGGAACGAGGCTGGTGAAGTGGCAAAGCCCCTGAAGATCTCTCCTTGCTGGGAGCCAGACTGCTACTCCTAATGCACTTGGCAGAGGCTAGAGGACACACATCAGGTGGTGGTGGCATCTCCGAGCCTTTCCCCGCCACACTAGGAACAGTGTTGCTGTTGGTGAGTCACACTTGTCACCAGCTCCTGCAGACATCCAGTTACTGCTTGGCACATGAGCTGCATCTGAAGAATCACTTCTGATTTCTGTCGGTGCTGGAGTTTATAAGTCTTGAATTGAAGGTCCTTGAAAGGCTGGGACAGGCATACCTCAGACATCTCCTTCCTGTCTGTGATTACTGAGCTTATTGCTGCTGTGGTAGGTGCTGTTGGTAACCAGAAGGGTGGTATTTTTAGTGCTAGAGTACAGGCAAGGAGAAGTCTTATTACAGAACCTGAGAGGCTAGAATTAAAGATAAAAAAACAAGAGCAGGCATATCCCAGAGCATGGGGGTCTGTTTTTGTCTCGTGCCTTTGACGTTGCTACGTCTTCTGCCTTCACTGATTACAGAATCAGCCTCTTGATTTTTCTGGCATTTAGATGTTGTTTTCTTTGCAGCTTCTTACACATGGTTTCCAGTTCTGAATTTATCAAGCCAAGCTTCTCAGAAATCTTTATTAATGTCAGTTGCAATTCTGACTTCGCTGGCAAGTGTCTTCCAGGTTTCCTTACTTAATGCTTTTCCCCATGCCCCAGGATGACAAGAACCTGCTGTGTCCTTGTTTCCCATCTTTCAGATATTCATTCACGAGGGATATTTCTAGCTGGAAGTAACAATTTTCTCATAACAACAAGATAAAAATATAGCTTTAAGTTTTCAGAAAGCAGTGAATGTAACAAAAAAGCTTTCATATGAATTAAACCTACAAGCTGGTAGATCCCATGAGTTCTCCAAGCCTTTCAGTGTGGTGGCAGTTACCTTTATAACTGCTGGTTGAGACTGCAGATTGCATGAAGGGTGAGGAGAACAACTGAATTCCCTAGAAACACATGAAACCTAGAAAGTGAATGGTCCTAAAACTCTGTTTATCCAGTGTCCTCCAAAGTTAATGGGTGCTCTGAAAAATTAACTGGCTTTGGGTCAGGTCCCTGCTACCTTCCTGCTGGTTTGCAGGAAACAAGAAGGGGCAAGTGGCTGCATGAAGCCTGTCATTCATGGTAGGAGTCTACGTACAAGAAAAATTGCTGCACACAGGGCGAGGGGGATGTGTGTGAGAAACAACTGTTCTGCTATGGGAAGTTAACTTAAACTGGCTTTTTTAAAATAGAATTAAAACCAGAAGGTTTTTCCAACTTCAAATATTTATATGAACAGGAGTACTGTACTTTATCAATCAAATACTCCTGAACTGAAGACACATTGAAATCTATGTACCCGATCTTTCAGAGAGCTCTGTGAGCTGCTTGGAGCTACTTATGTTAAAAAATAAAACCAAACAAAAACACCCCAACCAAACACACAAAAAAACCCAAACCAAAACAACAAAAAACCCCGAAACAACAAAAAACACCAACTGCCTAAATGACAATACCAGAACTTGTTAGTTCTTTGTTTACACTGTATGAACTTAAGCTACGAGCACAACAGGAGAGGATGTATATTTTAGATAACACAATCTGGTTTCTATCTTTGTATTTTTAGATTTTAATCCTATCAGCCTCTTAGCCAAGCAACTGAATATCAGATTTAACTGTTGTTTTACAGAGGGAAAAAACCCAGCTTATCTTAAAAAAAAAAGGATTGAGTATAAAAAAAAGTTAAACCACTTAATTCCACTTGGAAACTGAGTCGTACTGCTTAAACTCCTCTTTCAGTTCATGAACCTTGCAGTGATAAAATAAAAGGAAATAGCTTTGCAGAATTTTTGGTTCTGTTGCATGCTTTTTTGTCCCTCATGAACAGAAATAGAATCTGAGAGCTGCCTTCTACAGACATAATTTCCATAACATTTCAAGTATAACATTCACTTTCCCTCTGCCTGCCCTGTAAACACCAATCTGAGAGTCAAGCCAGATCCTCTGCTCTTTCCGTGCAGTTGCAGACCCCAGCCCCATGCCCAGAGCACCCAGAGCAGGTCCAAGTTCTGTGGGACCTTCTGGGAGCATGTCTTCTGCACAACAGGTCACCTTCATTTTCTACTTCACCTACTGCTGCCTCATCTTGTTCTTCCGCTCTCTGAAATAACATTTCAAGTTAATAAGTCTTTTTCTGGTCTAGTGAGAAAAATCTGGGAAGATTTATTAGCTGTAGATGAGGTAGCTGGGCAATGGCACTAGAGTTGCAAACTCCAGTCTGGAAGGAGGATCTTTTGCAAAGATCTTACTGCTCTTGACAAGCAGCACACAAAGGGCTACTACAGCTACTTACATATATAAACCCCAGGCACAGTCTGAAAATCACTTTGGGTTTCCTGTGGACCCTGGTGCTATAACTGTGCCG
>VWZO01005662.1:333969-550753 GCA_013396975.1 Bucco capensis | reverse complement strand
AAAACATTTCCCTGACCAGGATCAAATCAGTATGCACACTGCCTCACCAGCAAACCTTCTGTACATATCCCATCCTCTCCCCTTCCAGGCTAATCTGTGCCCTGTGGCGTGGCACTATGCTACACAAAACCTCAACAGAAGAGGTTCTCCGATAGGTCCAACAAGAAACCTCAGGCTGGAGGAGAAAACTAATATTATTACCTAAACAGAAGAACTCATTATCTATAAAGAAAAAGAGTCTATGTTGCCCCTTGCACTCAAACAAGATTCCCAACTTCCCCAATTAAAAAGCAGTCAGACAGGAAAGGTTTAAATAAGGTTGCTCCTTTTACCATACCACATTCAACACTACTGCTAAGAAGATCATTGCCTCAGGTACTTCTAAGCAGAAGGCACAAGATAAGTGATAACATAACAAGTGTTTTATCTTCTGCATCAGTGACAAATGCTAATTGAACTCAGAAGAGAGGAGCCATGAAAACCAGATAGAGCTCTGACATCCATCATCTAGCAACAATGAGGTACATCTAAGATAATGGGAGACATCACCTTGTCCCAATCACAGAGATGGCAGATTTAAAGGAGAAAAGTCACAAGTTAGAGAGAAGGATGAACTGGACAAACATCACCCTCTTCCAACTAGGCTGCTAGAATATTAAGCAGTTGGCCCAGCTAGTGCTACAAAACTCAGATATACTGCCCAGTTATCACACTAGTGACATCAGTCCAGGACAACAGTACCACAGAATCACACAGAATCACAGAACAACCCGAGTTGGAAGGGACCCACAAGGATCATCAAGTTCAACTCCCATTTATGCACAGGACAACCCTAAGGTCACACGAGGTGACTAAGGACGCTGACTAAGGACAACGACTTAAAAACATTAAGTGTCTCTTAAACTCCATGAGATTTGGAGCCATGACTACCTCCCTGGGGAGCCTACTCCAATGCTCCACCACTCTCTGGGTAAAAAACTTCTTCCTAACATCCAACCTGAACCGCCCTTGGGACAGCTTCACACCATTGCCCTGTGTCCTGTCACTGTTCACTAAAGAGAAGAGTTCAGCCCCCACTCCTCCCTCTCTGCTAAGGAGGTTATAAACTGCAATGAGGTCCCCCCTCAGTCTTCTCCAGACTGAACAGGCCAAGTCATTTCAGCCTTTTCTCATAGAACTTCCTCTCCAAGCCCTGAACCAACTTTGTAGACCTCCTCTGAACACTCNCAGACTGAACAGGCCAAGTCATTTCAGCCTTTTCTCATAGAACTTCCTCTCCAAGCCCTGAACCAACTTTGTAGACCTCCTCTGAACACTCTCCAACAATTTCACGTCCCTTTTGTATTGCAGTGCCCAAAACTGCACATAATACTCTAGGTGAGGCCACACCAGTGCCAAGTAAAGAGGAACTATCACCTCTCTCCATCAGCTAGAATGGAGTGCTTGATGCACCCCAGGATCTGGTTGGCCCTTTTGGCTGCTAAGGCACACTGCTGACTCATCTTCACCTCACCATCTATTAATACTCCCAGATCCCTCTCAGAAGTGCTGCATTCTAGTCTAATATTCCCCAGGAGGTAGGTGGTTTTTGGGTTGCCCCTTCCCAAGTGCAAAACCTGGCACTTGCTCTTGTTAAACTACATTTGATTTGTGATAGCCCAGTCCTCCAGTCTATCCAAATCTCTCTGCAGTGCCTCACATCCTCCAATGGAGTCAACAGCATCCCCCAATTTAGTGTCATCTGTGAACTCACTTACTAAGTCCTTTGAGTCCTAGATCCAAGTCATTTATAAAGGTATTGAACAGTATTGGTCCTAAGACGGATCCCCGCGGTACACCACTCATCACCTGCCTCCAGCCCAAAGTAACTCCATTTACCACAGCCCTTTGAGCTCTATCTCTCAGCCAGTTGTATATCCACCCAACGACTTTTTTATCTAGCTTTATGCTCAACATTTTGTCTCGTAAGATGCTATGGGAGACAGTATCAAAAGCTTTACTGAAGTTCAAGAAGATGACATCAGCTGGTCTCCCTCGATCAACTAGATAGGTAATCTTATCATAAAAGGAAATAGAGTTTGTCAAGCATGACTTCCCTTTTATGAACCCATGCTGACTAAGACTAATAACCACGTCGTCTGACAGGTGCTTATCTATGGCTCCCAGAATGATCCTCGCTGTAATTTTGCCCGGTACCGAAGTAAGACTAACAGGGCTGTAGTTACCAGGGTCATTCCTGTTACCTTTCTTGAAAATTGGAACTACATTAGCATGCTTCCAGTCAGTTGGGACCTCTGCAGATTCCCAAGAGCATGGAAAAATCATCGAGAGAGGGCCTGCTAAGACATCAGCCATCTCTTTAAGAACCCTAGGGTGAATTCCATCAGGCCTTGTAGACTTACAAGGGTCTAATTGGAGGAGTAAATCATGCACAAGGACAGGGTTAGCTACAGTATTGACAGATTCCATGTTACCAGTCTCTGACACATGACACTGGGTGTTGCATATCCCATCCACCTTGTTAAAGACAGAAGCAAAGAAAGTCTTGAATATCTCTGCTTTGACAATATCACTATTTATAAGGCGACCATCCTTGTTTAGTAATGGGCTAATATCATTCCTGATCTTTCTCTTACTATTAACATATTTAAGGAAGTTCTTTTTGCTATCACCCACAGTACTGGCCAGCTTTAACTCTAATTGGGCCTTAGCTGCGCAAATTTTCTCTCTACAGTGTCAAACAGCTTCTCTGTAAACCTCCCACCTTATCAGATTCTGTGTCCACTGGCCATAAACATACTTTTTTTGCCTGATTTCCAGAAGAAGCTTCCTGCTCAGCCAAGCTGGCCTTCCGCCTCGCCTACTTGACTTTCGACATTTAGGAGCTGCCTGCTCCTGTTCACCTGTTCCTGAGCTCTCAGGAGATGGAACTTAAAAACTGACCAACTCTGATGTACCCCAGAACTTTCCAAAATTTTTTCCCAGCAGACCCCACTAAGTAGTTTCCTGAGCAACCCAAAGTCAGCCCTGCTCAGATCCATAGTAGTAGTTTTACTGACAGTTTTCTTCCTCTCTCCAAAGATAACTACAACTACATAATACATTGTAAGAGCTTTGAACTAAATGCATTTCACCTTATGCTTTTAATTAAAAACTAAACATACATAAATAAGCTTGTTTTTCTGCCCCAGTTCTCTTAGCTTTTTGACAACAATCTCAGGATGTATGCATATAAACTCCATTTTGTGTGCAACTTGGCCTCACTGAAGAGCAGAATTCACTGCACTTTAATAAACATTGTACAGCATCCTTCCACAATGCCACCCACACCTCAGAGAAGGAGGAAGAAGATCCATGGATGAAACATACCTGTCCGGACAATGGACAGTGCTGTAAGAAACTGGCAAAGCATGAGCTGTTTGCTTAGGATTTCTTGCAGATTCTCCTGACCCTCCACTGAGAAACCCTGCAAAGCACATAGCATATGATTAGTGTTCCCACAAATCTCTTGATCAAGCACAGGATTCTGTATAGTTAAATCATTCTTTAAGATAAAAAACAGTCACCAGGAAGTTTAATGGCATACCTTGAAGAATTTCACATTATAACTACAGGCATATTTCAAATATCCTTATGCATACTGAGGTACCAGTATTGGTCATTAGTGCAGGAAGAGAAATAAATGGACTAACCCCATCAGCCATTAAGAAATGCACTCCCTTGTGATCAGTATTGTCCAAAACAAAATTCCGGAAAGCAGTAATGTTCTCCGGGCGAGTGATGTCTCCATCTCCATCAATCCCTCCTTCTCCTAAGGGGAAAAGAGAAGACACTAACATGTTTGCAAGTGCAGACAAAAGATCAGTACGTGCAGGTGATCTATTGTACTCAATCAGCATTTAGTCAGACTTTGATAATCAAATACTCATTAACATATTTCCGTGTTCACCACCAAAGATGCTTGTTAATTTAGGAAAAATATTCAGATTGTGTGGTCAGGGCTAAACAAAGCCATATAATAACCATGCTCAGATGATGTGTTTGACATTACCCTCACATTACCCTTAACAAGAGATATATCATTCACTGCCCTCCCCTGAGATAAGAGGTAACTACATGACAACATAATATTCTTCTCCAAGCAGGAATGACATAGACCTGAATCTACTCAAAATGTAAGGTTTAATCTCACTGCACTAACAGTAGTAACTCCTCTGTTACTAACATGTTTTTACAGACAAGACAAAGTTATTTACATTGTGCACTGGCTATCTTCTAGTAAGAATTTATATCAATCCAAAGGAACACAATACTCTATTTCCAAGCACATTCTAATCTGGAATTAAAATTTAAAAATTGGAATTAAAATTAATTAAAATTGAAAAAAAAAACCCCACCCCTAAAAAACAAACAAACAAAAAAAAACCTGTGAACAAGTCTATAAAAGGAGTAGGGAAAGGCAAGTAGGGTTTGTGCATGAATGTTCATGAAGTTTTCCCTTACAGGTCTAGAAGTACACTGTCCCTCAGGTTGGTGTTTTAGAAAGCTAATGTAAGGTGTGTTCTACAGCTCATCAATTCTTACTTTAAAGAAGCCTGAACTTCTATTTTGTATTAGTCCCTAAAAATCTTCTACAACTACAGCTTGTATTACCCGAACTGGAGGCCTATAAAGCAGTAGAGATCAAGACACATAATACTGCCT
Organism: Bucco capensis; assembly: GCA_013396975.1. Taxonomy (NCBI): domain Eukaryota; kingdom Metazoa; phylum Chordata; class Aves; order Piciformes; family Bucconidae; genus Bucco; species Bucco capensis. Next base: position 546,049 of record VWZO01005662.1, on the reverse strand, counting down.
TGATAACTAAATTCCTCATTAATCATCCTGCAAGTAAAGTGATGCTAGAATTTGTTACCAATGTATCACTAGAGTTTATAGCATAACAGACAGAAAGGGATCGAGAAAATGCATCAAAGACTTTAGGCTATTCATTTCTCCAGATATCTCCTCCTCTCCGTAAGAACAGTAGTTTGCAGTGAGTTATGAAGATCCAAATGCTGCAACTGTTAGCACAATGTGTTTACCTGCCTTGCTGCCCTTGCCATGAACCTTCTTTTAAACAGATCTAATCCTGAAGCACTAACCATTCTCTAAGAGCTCAAGGTCAGGTGTCAAAAGTGGAAAAAAAGACAACAATGGAAAAGCAAACTCTCTTCTCTACAAGACAGCCACACTTAAGTTTCCTTTATACACTCTGAAAAAAGAAGCATGAATACTAGCAATCCTTGTATTTCACTTCCTGTTCCTAGAGCCTATGCAGATATAGGGCTCAAACATATCAGCAAGCTTAACAAGTTGAGGTAATATGCAGCAATTGTCTGTGTACATCTAGTGTGTCTCAAAGCAAGGTAAAACATGCTAGCTTAAACCTCTTTGGATTAAAAAGCTCCTTTACTCACAATGATTCAAATACAGCCTCTAGCACAAATCTGTTTTATTTTATTAAGAGTCCACAATCAATTACCAAAGCAAGGCTAGGGAGGTCTGATACATAAGTTTACTGCCAGTCAGGCAAGTAAGGTTTCTGTCTCTGGCTGTGCTAGAGCAAGTCAGGGGGCTGAAGCACCTCCTCTTTGAGAGAGAGTTCTGGTTGTTCAGTCTGAAGAAGATAACGCTCTGAGGGCATCTTATACCAGCCATCCAGTACTTAGGCCCTATAGGAAAGATGGGAAGGGACTCACAGGACAAGCAGTAACAATACTAAACTGAAAGAAGTTAGATTTAGATTAGCTCTAGGAAGAAATTCTTTACTGTGAGGGTGATGAAACACTGGAACAGGTTGCTCACAGAAGTTGTGGATGTCCCATCCCTGGAAGTGCTCAAGCCAGATTGGATAAGGCTTCGAGCAACCTGATCTAGTGAAAGGTGTCCCTAGCCATGGCAAAGAGGTTGGAACCAGCTGATTTTTAAGGTCCTTTCCAGCCCAAATCATTCTATGATTCTATGGTAAATCATCTCAATAACTGTGTTTCAGGCTGACATCAGTGAAGTGTGAAAAATACTGTCAAGCAGTCTTAAAGCACTCTGCAATTTTCAGATCAGCGTTCAAGTATCAACTATTACAATGGGACACATTCTCAGAGCAGACTGGAAATAAGTGCAGAAATGTGACTTGATATGGAAGCTCACTAATCTCAATCCCTTTCTCAGATGACAGCCCCCTTCTACCTTGCAAAATGGTTCCCCATAAACAGGCTTCTCTTAGATCCTCATGCTGGTAATCAACACCAGACCCAGTCCTGACACAGATGCCACGGCATAAGGAAAACCATTAGGTAACACTCATGCATGAACTACATACCATAATAAGGTTCAAAGAGCTCACTGGAAGCAGAATAGAAGTCCTCTAGTTTAAAATCATTTGGTCCTTTCAAGGTCATGCCAAATCCTTTTGCATGCCACTTGCGTCTCCACAAGACATACTCAGAGAAGCCTCCGGGACCAGCACACACATCAGCAAAGTAGAGCAGCTCTGCATCTCGCTCCTTTATCAAAGGCCTCTGCAAAAGGAAACTGAGGAAATTCTACTAAACGAGTAACAGCTCCAATCAGTGAAACCAAATACACCATAAACTGCACTACTCAGTCTGAGAAGTCTTTCAAGCATCTGTTTTCAACTAGTATGTTAAGGATTCTCCTTTCTCCCCACTTTCTTCATCCTCTGAGAAAGCATTCCTGTTTGAAAGCTAAATAAGAGGTCCTCACCCCATGGAAGTCCTTAGGGTTTGTAAACATATAGTCAAAGACATGGTCCATATTTGCCATCTTCATTGCAGCCCTGTGAACAAATAATTGGGGACCTATTAAGTTTCAATCTTGGCTCCCAAGGCTGAAAGTGGACAAAAGTGGAAAAGGGGCTACACTACAAGAAATCTTGCAAACCTGTTCAAGAAGAAAGCTCCACGTATCATCTCATAGGGGTTGGACCTTGTTCGGGCTCGACGCATTTCTTCTCCATCCAGCTCATCAAATACACTCTGCCCAAACAGAAACAAAATTGAGCTGGACATGGCACAGGCTTGAGGGATAGGTATGCATAAGCATTTCCTATCCTCATGCCTCTAGTTCCTTAGACAGCAAACACCATGCAGGGTTTGGTTCACCAGTACAGAATGTTTTTCTGTCACATAATGATATTCGCTCTTTTAAGGCACCCCAGTTTTTAGGCAAATTTGTGACACTGAAGAATTCTGTACTGATAGCTCCAAAGCCTCAAAAGCAGTTCCAGCCTAAGATATTTCTCTCACACATATACACACACTCACACTTCCACTGCAATTTATAAGGGCATGATAAAATTTACGAGGGAGATGGAATACACAAGAAAAGAAAGGGAGCTTATTTGCTTAGCTTATTCAAGTCTTCACTCTTTCAACTGGACTAAGGAAGGGAGACTGTTTTCATTCATCTCTTTAAAGGCTGAGGTGCAAAACAGGCTGTTGAACAGACAGTAACAACCAAGGTGCTAGGTCACACCAGTGGCACGGAGGTGAAAGAGGACGTTCTGAGCTCTTGCCAATCATATAAGTAAACTACTCAATCCTCTTCAATTATTTATTTCACTTTCTTACCCAAAACTTCAGTGCCTCTCTAAAGGAGACTCACCTTGCACTGCAGGACATTACGTAAAAGCTCTTCACTACAGAACTCTGTTTCATCTTCAATCACCATCTTCCTCTGCAACAGGAAGAGAACACAGATAACAATCAGCAAACATGGTATCAGTCATTAAAGAATGCAGTATGTACCAGTAATGAATGAATACTGCCAACCACATAACAGGCTCTATTAACAAAATGGTAGCAAGCATCTGAGGAATTATTCTCCCATTAGGTGGCCTGAGACCATACGTGGAATACTGCACCCAGTTTAAACCCTCCCCAGTAAAACCAAAGATATATAGGAGCAAGCCCAGCAAAAGGTCCACCAAGATGACAAGGGCGCAGAAACATCTAGTGTACGAGGAGAGACTGAGAGAACAATTCCTTTAGAATGAAGAAAGGGAGATCCTACTGCTGTCTACAAGTACCTAATAGCAGGAAATACACAAGACTGAGTCTTACTCGTAGAAATGGACAGTGATAACAAACAACAGACAAAACCTCCAACACGAAAAATGCCAAATAACCATATTCATTCATAGATTCATAGAATGGCCAGATTGGAAGGGACCTTAAAGATCATCTAGTTCCGACCCCCCCTGCCATAGGCAGGGATGCCAATCACTACACCAGATAAAAATATGCAATTTTTATTTTGTCAACTGAGTTATCAAGCGCTGAAAGAAATGTCTGAACAGGTTGTAGAATTTCCATCCTTGGAAATAACTCAACAAAACAAGGTCTTGAGTAATTGGACCTAGTTGGACCTGCTTTAAGCAAGAAACTGCACTAGCAATCTCCAGAGGTCCCCTCCAGCCTAGCTTATTCTACAACTCTTTAACATGGTAACTGTTTCAGGCTAAGTAGTCCTGCATTGTCTTAGGGTAGTAAGTACTGAGATCTAAAAAATTACCTTCCCCACAGTCATCCACTCCTTCAGCTCCTGGGCATCAGGGATTTCTGTGGTACACTCAAGGCACCAGTCCACTTCCTCATAGGCACTGGGCTGCAAACACAAGAGACAAAGACTTTTTTGGTAAGAAAAATAGAACAACTAATTGCTTCCCAAAAGTTTGCCTCCCAATCCTAGCATAAGAGGCTTTTCCATGACTTTAGGCTCAACCATAGAGCCTTTTTCTCCTAGTCCAAAGCATGCCTTACTTGCTTGGATTTCGTGTTTGTTTTTTTTTCCAAACACACAAAAACAAAACAAAAAACCTCCACCACAAAAAAAAAGCCCACAGCACTTTCTTCTCATTAGAGTCTGATAAATAGGCAAGACAAAGCAAAAGTCTAGAACTCTTCAAGGTATACTTTAGAGACACTGCAAGAGAGAGTTGCCTAAAAAAAACCAAAAAACAACATCCTGGTGGTGCTTTACACATTCTTTCTCCCAGGTCTTTCTGAAAGGCTCCCTCATTCTGCAGTTTAATTCAGCCTTTGAAAAAATTTTATTATCTTGGGAAGGATTTGTTTTAGCAGTTAAGATCAAAGTGATGCTACTCCTCCACAAAGAGAGGCTGCTAAGATCTACGAACCTTCTTAAACTTATCATAGAAGTATCATCCACAAGGGTTAATCAGGCATAACACTTCAGTGCTGTGAGCTGTAGAAACACACTGAGGAATAACACCTAAACCAATAAGCCTACAGAACAGGTCTCCAATTCCTGGCTCTCAAGGAATAACCTCTGATACTATTTTCAAGTGCTGAAAATAATTCAAAGAATGGAGAATGAAGTACTATAACATGCACCATACATGACTTTACAAGTATTGCTGCTCTTGACTAACAATGCCTGGGACCTTCTAGCTTCCTCTTCAGCTAACACATCCCTAGGATTCAGCGGTGCAGTTTGCTGTTTCTCTTTAAATACAAACATGCAGCAGCACTTTCACACCAAACAGCATCAAAATTGGGCTTTACTTCCCCAACAACATCTATTTCTACTTCCCCGTGTTCTTTTCTGTTGAAGAGCTTGACAAGACACAGGAATAGAACATCCAAGCATTTCATCTCGGACTTAAACACGCCTAGAGAAGATTTTAATTTTTTTTAATCACCAATATAGGCATAAAAAACTATACAAAATAAAAATGGTAAACCCCAAAGAGTCTGGAAATAATTTGCAATCACATCCACTACTGCAAACTCAGAAATACATCCTACAGACCACTGCAACAATCCACCTGAAAGCAGTTCTGTGCCAGGACATTAATATATGTGACAGAAAACAAGGTTTGCCATGCTGTTCTGAGACAAAGGCCGGGTTCTATGCAGTGGACCTACTTAGTGGTGGCCAATTATATCAGACAACATTAAACATCATTTCCAGAGGACACAGCAACAGAAGAAAAAAACAGAAAGTACTTACCTCTGCCTCATCCTGCCAATCAATATTGAGCTCCCCATCAAATCCTTTAAGGGTTAGCCCAAAGCCTCTCCTTCCCTTCTGATTAGAGGCCTCAACAATATCCTTCCTGCCTTGGCCATATTTTCCCAGACCTTCTCCTTCCCGGAAGCCCATCTTGGCCTATAAAGAAAGCAAAGGCAGCACACTGAGGTAAGCAAACTTGAGCTTACACACTACTACTGCGGTCAAAGACTAGCAAAAGTCTGAACTGACTTGAAGACATTGAGCATTTTTCATCTCAGCTGTGGCTTTCAGGACTTAATACGGAGGCAGGATACAACAAACCTAGGACCTGAAGAATGATCTTTGAGATGACAGCAAATTACAAAAGGTTCAGTAAAGTGGGAACAGCCTGCTCAGGGGCAGAAGCAGTGAGGAGCCTGGAACATTTCATCACTGTTCAGCAAGCATGGAAAGTTCATAAACCACAAGATGCTAGCACAGAAAAGAAATGCATGTTGTGATGATATTCTTTGTTGTGAAGATGAACTGGTATTTCAAGCATCAGTTAAAACTTCACCTAAAACTCAGAGGAGGAATGCAAGACACTGCTGCTGAAACACATTCCCATCTCTCAGGTTAAAACAAATACATTCACAAATGGCTTGTTTTGCAGGCTTTTCTCTTCATCAATTGTAGCAACAAAAGAACAACAACAAAAAGCATGAATGCAGTCAATTTCACTCCTTCCACTAAGCACATACAAGACAAAAAGTAAATAAAAGACATGAGGATTAAGTTTCACTTTAAATCCATATACTCCTTCCCGTGAGAAGCAATAAAAACACTGATTATTACCAATCTGTATGAGAAACACAACATCTGACAAGTTTCACACAAAGGTACGTGGTGCTTTCCGATTGCCATTACTACCTAGCTCTGAATCAGATCTTGAAATACAGGCACCAAATGTGACAGTCACCCAAGCCTGTTGTGCACCAGTTTTCTGATGCCAGATTTTTGAACATTTAATAATGAAGGGCTATCTTCCTTTTACTTTCCTAATGGTATCATTCAACCAGACTAGATAGCCCATCAATCTTTATACTCAAATTTATGAGGCCTTGCAAACAAAAGCCTCCTGAATTCAGTAGGAAAAGTTCTTGTACCGTGGTGTTTGAAAGCACACATCCTAATTGGCTCAAGACACAACTCTCCAAGTGAAAGACAGTCATGTGCTAGAAGCAGCAATCTGCAGCCCAGTGCCAAAAAGGCACTTGGACAGATTTTGAATGATCAGCAACAGGATTTATCTACAGAGAGGCACAATCAGCAACTATCAGCCTCTGGAAGCCACTGAGCTTTGAATTCAACAAGAGCTGAGAAGATCTTTTCTCATGGTAGAGGCATGATCCTGCCGGTCAGCAGCATGCCACTGCCTTGAGAGGCAGTATTGCTGGCTCTCTCCATTCAGAGCAGCTAGCAGTTCCTAGCTTCTAGCAGAAGACTGAACTTACAACTTGGCAAAGGCACGTCCAAGCTGCCCTAACACCGTGGAAAGATTGCTGACCCCTGCTCCTGTGACTACACAGCATGAGCAAAAGAACAAAAGGAGACCTATTAAGTCACAAACTTCCCATCACATTTCAAATACTACACAACTACACATCTCACGCTCACTGCTGCCCTTGGAAATAACAATTCTTATTTCTCTGTTATAAAGAATGGATAAAGTTTGCAGCACGAAATCAGTGTAACAGCATGCACCACAAGTGACTCCTCTACAGACTACTATTTCCTTTAAACTCAGGAATCACAGAATCATAGAACTACCAGAGTTGGAAGGGACCCACAAGGATCATCAAGTTCAACTCCCATTTATGCACAGGACAACCCCAAGGTCACACGAGGTGACTTAGGACGCTGACTAAGGACAATGACTTAAAAACATTAAGTGCCTCTTAAACTCCACGAGATTTGGAGCCATGACTACCTCCCTGGGGAGCCTACTCCAATGCTTCATCACTCTCTGGGCATAAAACTTCTTCCTAACATCCAACCTGAACCACCCTCGGGACAGCTTCACACCATTGCCCTGTGTCCTGTCACTGTTCACTAAAGAGAAGAGTTCAGCCCCCACTCCTCCCTTTCTGCTAAGGAGGTTATAAACTGCAATGAGGTCCCCCCTCAGTCTTCTTCAGACTGAACAGGCCAAGTCATTTCAGCCTTTCCTCATAGGACTTCCTCTCCAAGCCCTTAACCAACTTTGTAGCCTTCCTCTGAACAAGTTCATGTCCCTTCCGTATTGTGGTGTCCAAAACTGCACAAAATACTCCAGGTGAGGCCACACCAGTGCCGAGTAAAGAGGATCTATCACCTCTCTCTATTGGCTAGTGATGCAATGCTTGATGCACCCCAGGACCCAGTTGGCCCTTTTGGCTGCTAAGGCACACTGCCAAATTTGGGACTACCATGAAGCGGAGATAGTCAAATATTTCCTTAGAACTTGCTAAAAGTACTTGCTTTCCCACATTAACACTGCTATCAAGGGGTTGGTTATCACTTTCATTAGTTGTTACAGCCACTATCTTTCACAGCTTCCTGCCTTTCCAAGAAATCTCTGGTCCTACATAAAGCAGAGTGGCACCACTTGAAAGAAAAACAAGGATTTTAATAAATAAGGTAATAACTCTATGAAGGTATGACAGTCAGCATCCAAGACCAAACAAACTAATGTCAATCACAGAGTTCTTTAAGGCCTTTCTTACAAGGCATTTGTTAACTCAAGTGTTGCAAAACAACACACAGAAGGACTCTTTTTCAAGCTCACAAAGCTGCCTGGCCCAGAGATCACAGAATCATAGAACCATTCAGGTTGGAAGGGACCTCTGGAGGCCATCTAGTCCAAATCCCCTCCAGTAGGGAGGGACGTCCCCATCTAGATCAGGTAGCCCAGAGCCCTGTCAAGCCTCACCTTGAATACCTCCAGGGATGGGGCCTCAACCACCTCCCTGGGCAACCTGTTCCAGTGTTCCACCACCCTCGTGGGGAGGAACTTTTTCCTAACATCAGGTGTACATCTACCCATCTCTAATTTAAAACCATTGTCCCTTGTCCTTTCATTACAGGCCTTTGTAAACAGGCCCTTCCAGCCTTCTTCTAAGTTCCCTTTAGGTATTGGAAGGTCACTAGTAGGTCTTCCCAAAGCCTTCTCTTCTCCAGGCTGAACAATCCCAGCTCCCTCAGTCTGTCTTCATACGAGAGGTGTTCCAGCCCCCTGGTCACTTTTGTAGCCCTCCTCTGGACCTGCTCCATCAGGTCCATGTCCTTTCTGTATTGAGGGCTCCAGAACTGGACACAATATTCCAGATGAGGTCTCTCTAGGGCAGAGTCAAGTGGCAGAATCACCTCTCTGGATCTGCTGGCCACGCTTCTTTTGATGCAGCCCAGGATGCCATTGGCCTTCTGGGCTGCCAGCGCGCACTGTTTGCTCATGTCCAGCTTCTCGTCCATCATCCCTTCGCATTCGCCTCCCTGCTCTCAGGCCTTGAGTATGAATCAACTCTCATTTTTAACAGATCCACTTCAACTAAGTTCTCTCAGCCTCCCCCAACTGCTCGGTAGCTGGCTGAAAAAAGCAGACAACCCTGCTACAGTGAGCATCAGAATCAAAATCTCTTAAAACAGCCTAGCCTTTTCCCTTTGCTTGCATCTGGTCTTAATAGTTTGGTCCAAAACTATTTTGACCTACCATGAGCTTTTGGGAGACACTGTTATACATTGAGTAGCGAGATGAAGTACCCTCCACAAGAGAGTCTTGTTTGAACTCATTGCTGAAGACTGGTCTTTTTTCATCATTCTCACTGTCAGACCCACTGCTGCTACTGGAAGACTCTGAAAAGAAACATAAAGAGAAAAGTGAGTATGAAAAATAAAAAGAATATGCAACAAAGACATCTCAAGTAATCACATTAAGAACTACACCGGGTGACTTATTAAAGCCTCTCAATGCACACACAGAGAACACCTCAAATGTGCTATGGCAAGCACACAGGTGTAATACAAAATACTCCACAGAGCCAACACGTGGTTATCTGCCCCTTTCCCTCAGGGACACCTCTCTCTCAGCCAATGCATTCAATTCCAAGCCCCTCAAAGAAACAGGCAAACTCCACTACAGCATGACCACAATAGCACACTGCTGTGTGCCTGACCTTTGCAATGACTCTGAAGAGCTGAGAAATAACAAAGAGATTATCTCCCAAGAAGAGTAACAATTACTGACACCTTGCTAAAACATACTGCATTTGACTGAGTTTCCTACCTAAATGTATGTGCAAACACATCCCTAACTTAACCAAAAATCCACATCAAGTACACAGCCACCTACCAAAAGGCCAATACTGCAGAAAGAAGGGGAATTAAGTCCAGGCACCCAATTAGGATTTAGGAGACATAGGTTCAATTTCTAGCTATTATTTAGAACCTCTGCAGCAGCATATACCTTATCTCCAACCATACCTTGAGTAGTATGACTACTAAACTGAGTTTCATCATCTGAAGTAGAACTGAGAGCCAATCCCAAGTCTTCTATCCTCTTCTTCTGCTTCTTTTGGGGGCTACGAAATTCAGGCTCTGTCCTTCTCTTCATTTTTGCTGAAAGAACACAATCACACTTGGTAAACATTAAGCAAAGGAACTTTCTCCTGCATGCTGAAGGGGAAGGTGCAGCAGCATGGCACCATAGGTCATTTTATGGACTTCAGTATTACGCTTCTCAACTTAAGTTTGCTTTACGTAAAAGCCCTGGCTTCTTTTGAACCTACCTTATTAATAGCTAGTCTAAACAAACAAATATGAAATCCATGCAGAAGCTTCCCTATTACTGATGATTTGAATTTCAAGGCAATTCTACAACCTATGTACCATTAAATGCTAGTGGATGAAGACAACTCTGACACCAGCACTTAAATATGATAGCTGGTTACTACTACTAAATCAAAGTTTTGTTTTATCCAAACGCACCCAAAAAACTGAGGAAATAACATCAGTCTAATATATAACATGCAAGGGGGAACCAACTTCTGTCTGCGGAGTACAAGAATCAAGGAACAAGAAAGCAGGAGACAATTCACAGCCATAGGTGCTTAGAGCACTACCTAAAACTCCCTGCTATTGATCAAATACCATAAAACCTTATTGGAATGCTAGGCTAGAAAAGATGCCCCAGGTCACTGATTCAAACCCTGTTATCAAATTTATTTCCACAAGCATATAGAGGGCAACTTAAGATCAATTCTTCTATTCACCCGCATGACTCTACCTGAAAAATCACCCCACTGAAGAAATCTTCCTTCTACCAGAAGTTCATTTACAGTCAACTCATATTTACCTGCTCTTATGTCAATTTAGCTTTGGGGGGAATTTTTCTTGCTCTTCTTTAACAAACTGAGAGCAATTTTCCATTTCGTCTGAGATATTTAACAAAGTTTTAGTTCACCACTGCTAGCTTGCTCTACAGATCTCAAACTTCTTAAACCTACTCAGAGTCCTAGTGCCTTTATTCTCCTGCTGGATATCAAATCGTGCAGAGCAGAGTTCCTTAGTGCATTTATTCTCCTGCTAGATTTCAAACCGCGCAGAGCTGACTGCAACATGAGCACCAACCTCTCCCCTACGAGAAACGCAGCTGGAAGAAAAACCCCTCCGTAGTACGCAGCACGCTGCCAGCAAAGGGCTCCACGATCGGCACTCCACAGGCTCGCAGCACCCCTCCGCACGCCCCGCCAGCGCTCTGCGAGCACAGCGTCTGCTAATGACACCACAGCCTGCAGGCCGTTCCTCAGCCAGCCTCTCACTCACGCTGCACCGGCCGCCCCGAGGGCCGCCCGAGCTGGGGCCCCTAGGCCCCGCTCCCGGTACCAGAGGCAGCTCCGAGCCGGCAGCAGGCTGCGAGCCCTTCCAGGCCGAGGGCGGGCGGGAGCCCGCGGGAAATGCCAACGGCGGCGGCCCGCACTGACTCACACAAGTGCGGTGAAAGCAGAGCCCGCGGACGGCGCTCTACTGAGCGGGAAGCACTCACGGAAGCGCAGGAGGCGTCGCGGGCGCAGGCAGGTGACTGTAAGCAGCCCCGCTTCCTACGGGCCCGGCAGCGCTAGATGGGACGCGGTTTCGTTTCCCCTCTCGGAGGCGCCCGCGTCCCCACCCCCTCCCGCGGGTCCTCCCCGGCTCGCCGCGCGCAACAGTGACGCAACCGCCCGCGCCGGCACCGAGGACCCCGTTCCGCAGATGCCTGTGAGCAGCCTCAGCCCCGAATCGGGCCTGTCGGCCCTCTCCGCAAGGCCCCCTCGGGTCGCTGAGCAACGCCAGCAGCTCTCAGAGGCATGGCGACGCCGACCCCTCGCCTGCTCTGCCCGGCCCGGGCCGTCCGCTCTGCCCCCTGGGAGCGGAGCTGGGCGCAGTCGTGGGCAGTTCCTGCCTCTCGGCGGCCTCAGGCCTTCCCGATGGAGGCAAGGTGCGTGGAATGGTTGGGCTTGGAACGCACCTTCAATGGGCATCTAGTCCAACCTCCCTACAGCGAGCAGGGACACCTATAACTACCATCAGGTAGCTCAGAGCCCCATCCAACCTGACCTGCAATGTTTCCAGGGATGGGACATCCACCACCTCTCGGGGGAACCTGTGCCAGTGTTTCACCACCCACCCTTTTTTTAAAAAAAAAAATTCTTCCTTATATCTAGCCTAGGTCTACCCTCTTGTAGTTTAAAACCATTACCTCTTTTCCCATCACAACAGGCCTTGCTAAAACAATTGTCCCTGTCTTTCTACACAGGCCCCATTGAAGTACTGATAGGCTGCAGGCAGTAAGAATTGGATGACAGCTCCCAAAGTTCCTGCACTTTCTTCCTTTTATTTTGTCCCTCCTCTGGACCTGCTCCTGAAGACTGAAAATACAGGAGTGAAAATACATTGAAATTCTATGCAAAATGCTTTTTGGGGCTTTGCATAACCATATTGTAGATGAAAACGCACATGAAGTGTGTTAACACAAATAGTTCAGCCACGGCCTTAAAAGTGGGACTTTTTCTAAGAAAAACAGCTTCATTTTCATGCTTCTGAAGGACACTTACCTAACAGGACATCCACCTGAGAGGTGGCCACAGGCAGTACAGCCTGGACCCTGCTCAGGGCCACAGCACTACCTGCCTGCCATGCCAGCTGGAAATGTCATCACTCCTACAGGAAAGCCTGCAGCTTGTTCACAGCCAGGAACTTCCCTGTTAACTAATGGCACCTCCGTTACTTGAGCAGAGCCAGAACACGTTTTGTGAGGCCAGTGATCATAAAGCTTTTAACACAACAAAAACCTAATACATGTCTACAGATTACTTGTCATAAGGATTTCAAACAGTAATTGAGCCATCTTGTAGTTCATGTTAAGCTTGACACCCAGAGGCATACAGCTCAGTACACAAGCATGGATGCTTAAACTTAGAAGTCAAACCAAAGAGGCTAACACCAAGGGCCAGGAGTATACTGTTTGAGTAGAAGCAATTGTCAGACTCATCTTGGAATCCATAGATCTGCAGGAGTTCAACTTTGCATTGTCCCCCTGTTATGGCTCCATTCCACAAGCCATTAGCATTCCTTCCCAGCTATTTCTGCAGATGTTGATAAACACTATATTGCTCTGAAAGTGTTCGATCACACTGCATGACAAAGATCTTCCAACAGCAAGCAGCACGCCTTGAGCCTGCATCAAGCCTGCTGGGCATCAACTGTGACTAGCTCAGAGTTGGAACCTAAAGCCTAGATGCGAAACTGGAAGTGCTTGTTGCCTTCCCAACACACATAGTTCAGGGCATGACATCTCCAACGGGACATTCAGATCTACAGTTAAGCAGATGAAAAGAGGCAAACCTTAGAACAAAGGAGAGCTCAGTATTGGAAATAGAGACATCTATTCCAGAAGCTCAGTAGTTCATTTGACACTTCTGTATGTCTAGTCATCAGCTCTGTATCAGACAGTAGTTTTACCAAAGAACTTAGTGAACTAGGAGGAGAGTTCACTTTGCTTTTGTTAGTGAAATGCTTTTGCAAGCGAACAGAATTATTACTTAACCTCTCTCCATGGACCTGTACAGCTACACACCTTCCAGTAACCGTGGAAACTGTTTGGTGTAGCACTTCAGTTCTCCATATTCTAAAGAGGACACACTTAAACCAAAGAGCCACTCTAAGCAAAGCATTATCCTTCTCTATATTATGCATAAACACCAATCTAACAAAATAACTATATTTAGCAAAATGTAGCAAGCAAAAAAAAGCACAGCAACATGAGAGAGATACAAAGTGGAAGAATGCAGTCCTAGGTAATCAGAGTATTTTCCTCCTACTCCTCTTCATCGGGAATGCTTCTTCCATTGTCAGCCTGTTTTGAGGAACCATCCTAAATAATAGACTCTGGTTTTTGTAAAAAAAAAAAAATCTAAGACAACTAGGAGAAAGACATTCAGTGGTTGCACAAAGGAAGACTAATGCAGAAATCGATATGTATTTACCTTCTTAAACAAAATGAACATAGAAAAAAAAAGTACATAAAAATAGCCAAATAAATATTACATATGAGAAGGGCTTTCCCTATCTTCACAGTGAAAAATAGTCCTTGGACACAGACTTATTACATAATTCATAGACAAATCAATGACAGGATGAGGCAAGACTTGCTCAGTTTCTTGGGACGAGTGAGTCGCTGTGTGGATAGTACAACCCAGGACTCAACAACGTTTTGTAAACAGTAAAACTAACTGCTTCCTTCTGTGCCTTGCAGTTGCCTACAAATGCTGCTAGTTCTCAGCTCCAACCTCTCATAGTCTGTCCTTCCAGATGTCCAGACCACAGATGTGCAGCACACAGGCGAAGATTGTTTAGGTAATTTAGTAGCTTTCATTTTAGTAAGAGTTCTCCTCAGAATCCTCACTGTCAGAACTGCTCGTCGTAGAGTATTTGGAAGATGTGATACGACTGTTGTCATCTGTGGCTGGTTTCACCAACACGTTCTATTTCTCTGTAGTCAAAACACAGATAAAAAAAAGCCAGCAGTGACCACTGTATCCACAAATGCTAAATTACTAGTTCTCTTTGAAAATTAAAACCTTGTACTGTTCAATTGCAATAGGTCTTTCAAGCTGCAGGGCATAAGCCTTTTTTTTTCTTTTCAATTTTTGGTATTACCAAAGGGTTGGGGCTTTGTTTTCTTCTTAGGGTTCCTATATGCCTTCTCCTGTTAAGGTAGCACAGATGAGGAGGAGACATTGTGTGCTCCCTTCACTGGCACACAGGTGGCACTGGAAGTGCCTAACTAGCACAGTGTCTAGTCAGCTAAGAAACAGGGAGGTCACAAAATGTGCAAAGTAGATCTCCAACAAGTCATGCTTGTTCAGGACACTTACAGCCCCATCAAAACCTCCAGACATTTAAGAGTGAAAATTGTCCTACTGGTGCCCATTCTACTAAGGCTCTTGGAAAGGCCTCTTGGGAAGATCTGACTGAGCTCCTCAAGTGCCAGTTACATCATGACTTCTCCTGCAGCTAGTTTCTGCTTGCGAGCTCATGTTTAAATAGACACATGGTTATCTTCATCTCAATCAAAATGTCCACATCACTGAATAAAAAGACTCAAGTGTGTCCTAATGAAACTAAATTATTCCCACTAATAGAAATTTATATCATTAGAGCACCTATCACATATGAAGACAGGCTACAAGCTTATTTCCTTTCTGTTCAAAACAAGCATGAAGACCACTGGTTTACCATACAGACATGAAGTGGGCTCAGATGAAGGCACCATTTCATCTAATAACTGTTTAGCTACCTGACGAGACATTTCAGCAGTGCTATGGCATACTCTGCAGATGTCCATGGTACACGAGAGCAGTGTCTGCTCTGCAGGGGTGAAAGCTGAGAGGGGCAGCCTCTCAGCAGTGTAGCACTTCCTGAGAGGATCACGCCAAATTGGTTCAACGGATTATAATTTCAGGTTTGAACTAACACCGCTTACTGATACATTCTGTGTCATCACGGAGAACCTGAAACATTTCAAAAGCACCTTTCATTAGGGAAAAGGCTTGACACATTGCAAAATAAAGCACCATGCACTCACTTCTATGAGGGGAAAATACAACAACATTTACTCAAGTGAACACAGCAATACAAATTTGTTAAGGGGTAGCAGGAAAAGACTTCTATGCTTCAGCACCTAGATACCAGTGTCAAGTGCTCAAGCAGAACAGAAATAATCCATAATGGAGATGTACTTAAAGCCACTACTGTCATGTACAACCTTTTAGCTCCAACTAGACAAGAGGTTACTCATTTAAGTCACAATGGCTTTAATGCCACAAAAATTAACATGACAGAGCAATTGCCATTTCAGCCATACACTTACAGAGGACACACCAATATTCCCTTCAGAGACTTCCTACACAAATGTAGCACAGAGAAGAGAATTCACAGGTATTGCTTTGCGTCACAATTTGTCAATAGATTAATCAAAAGGTGCTGAGAAAACTTTTCGAGGCCCATTCTATATAGTGTTGCCTTTACTTAGTGATGTCCTTGAAATACTGTAACCTTTAGCATGGTTAAGCTGGAACAGGTCAACTGTGGAATTCATACCAAAGACCTCTTCCAAAATTTCTTAATTTTATTTTACTGTGCAGTAAAGCTCATTACACAGCTTAATTTCAAATTAATTTCCTAGTGTTTCTACTGCATTTTACAAACATCTCCTTGGTATATAGGTGCCAAAGAAAATTGTACAAAAGGGATGGAATAAGAGATTGTACTCATCATGCCACGTTCACTCACCTCTCACTTTCCGCTCTCTGATAAGGGTCAGGCGGTGCTCTTTCATTTCCACATCCACTTTTTCTAGCATCCTGTCGATGCAGTTATCAAGCACCAGAGAACGAGTCTTTGATTTGATCTCCTGACAGCAGAGAGGGCACTCCATTTTACGTTTTGTCCACTCATTGATACAGTAGGAGCAGAAGCTGTGTGCACAATTTAGAGTGACCGCCTGTGAAATTCGAGGGGAAGAGATCAGAGCATTTCTCACACAAGCATTGTCAACAAAAAAAAACAACTCAAGTCAGAAAAATATGAGATAATCACTTCCTAGAAGGGAGAGGAGGAAGAAGCACGTCCCTTCCTTTAATAACCTCTTCCTATATCTAAACCTGAAGCAGTCCAGCCCTAGTCAATGTAAAGGTCCACTACAAAGTGATTCTTCCCCAAGCAGGCTGTCCTCAACAGCCCAGAGCACCATTCAAGAACACCCAAAACTGCTGCAAGTCTATATGCATGTTAAGATTAAGCACTCAGTTCTACACAGACATTAAAGCTGACACGCTGCCCAGGAGTAGAGTTAAATCAGACAGAAGGGATTTCTGGACAGACCCTTACCCACAAGCCACTGTGGGTCTCTCTGGACTGTTAAACGAGCAAAGTGATGTAATAAGCTTGACTACTGCTTTAACAGAACTAGGGAAAGCTTCCCAAGTCTCTTCTGTACCAGCAAACTCATAGGGGTTTAAATATACCTCGATAAAGTGCTCAGAACAGATTGTGCACTGCAACTCAGTCTCCAACACATTAGTTATGTGATTCAACAACTCGTCTGTTTCTGCTCTCATATTTTCCTTCTCCTCCTAGTGGAAAAGTACATATGGTCATGTATCAACAAAGAACAATGGTTTTACTCAATGTAACATTGACAGGAAGTAGAAGTGCAGGAGAAAGCATTACAAGCACAAAAAACCCCATACAAATACAAGTCTCCACATGTCAAGTCTGTGCCTGTTATACACCCAGATCTGTAACCTCTCTCCTATTTGTAGCCACAGCAGTTTGAGAATATTCCCACCCACTGCAGAGAACTTAAAAGAAACAACAGCAGCCATTACCAAAATTCCCTTCAGCCTAAACAAACTACCAGGTGGATCAATCTTTTCAGAATCTCTTTCAACATCTTCCTGGCTTAAAGTCAATGAACAGTTCTTTTTTGATGTCTACTGTAAAACATCCAACAGACAAATATTAAAAATGGAAGCATAAGAATTTAAAACATTGACTTCCATTTAACTGCTCAACAGTGTTTTTCTGTTTGCAGTTAAATTAGGCTCCTAGGTACCTGCTCTGTCTTTGAAAAATAACAGAAATTCTTTCAGTAGGTGGGTAATGTGATCATTTCCCAGAGTAAGACATAGGAAAACATCTCCTTATTTCTCTTCCACTCATCACCCTGTGTCAAGAGCAGGAAGAAAATGTGACTTAGCTCTTTCATTATTCAAATTCCATGTCATTTATGTCCTGCTTTCCTTTGGAGGAGTGCTGGAACACCGCAGTTTTACTTGAATGCACTCTAACTAAAAAGGAAACATCTTACTTTTCAACACACTTTTTCTTTTTTTTTTTTAAAGAAAGGGTGTATTGAGTCCACTTCTGCACAACACAGAGTTGAGGTGCTTTTTTCATGGTTGAGAAAGACCTAGTAATGACTGTTCAGCAGTCATTTATAAACAGGACAAGGTGTATCCTCCCCCAATCCTGGAAACTAGAGTGAACCGTCACACTAAAACACACCAGTTTTTCCACTATGGGAGGCAGAGTACACCAAAGACACTGTTCAATAAACCATTTCCTCTGCTGCAGCATATGATGGTCCACTTACAAATAAAACAAAGAATTCAGTTATTTCTCACCTTGCTTTCTTCCAGTTCTTTATTCTTGTCTCGAAATATCTCCTCAGTGTGGCTCAGCTCTTCCATCAAAGCATGATGCTGTAACAACACCATTCCAGAATTTGTAAGAGTGTCACTATAAGCTCAATTTATAAATATACATATATATATATATACACACACACACACACACTCTTTTATACGGATCCGAATCATCTGTCATCTATCGCCACCACCTGCGACTCAGAACGCTTCCATCAACGCTGTCTCCACACAATCCTAAACATCCACTGGTCAGATTATGTGACTAATATCTGTTCTAGAACAAGCAGCAGTTTCAAGTATTGAGGCCATGTTGCTGAGAACACAGCTGCGTTGGGCAGGTCACGTCTCCAGGACGAAGAACTACCTCCTTCCTAAAATTATGCTTTATGGTGAACTTGCCAATGGCTGTCGCAAGACAGGAGCCCCAAAGAGGAGATACAAGGACTCCATGAAACAACATCTCAGCCTTGGCCATATTGATCTCCCTAACTGGTCTATTCTGGCCTCCAATCAGGGGATCTAGAGACACACTATTTTCAATGCTGCTGATGTTTTTGAGCAGGCACGCAGGATCACTCTTGAGGTGAAAAGACAACATAGAAAGAATCGTGTCTTGCAGAATATATCACCTAAGGAGCCCTTCTGCTGTGCCTTTTGCAACTGCTCTTGTCTATCTCGTATTGGCCTTTTTAGCCACCAGCGTGCTTGTAAAAAACATGGGTAGAGCCCTCCCTAAATCTTCGTTCCCAAAGCCTAGCCATGATGAATAAATATACATGGCCATAATCATGAGATTCGGCATGCTCATTTCTCCTCATCTCCTAAAAGAGCAAGACATGTCTATATGGGGTGTTAAGACAGTTGAGCCTTAACTTAAAATTGGAACACAGTGCCAGTTATTTATGACCTTCCCAGTGTTATGACACATGACATTCCCTCTCCTAGGTTGCTCTTTCATTTCAGTTAGGTTTTACAGTCACCATGTTGAGCAGCAAAGGGTATTTGACACATAAGCATCACAAAACCATGCATCACCAGATTCAAGGTTACCTGAAGCTGTTCTCCAATCAGCTTTGCAAAAGGAAAGACCTTTTGGAAAAAGCCTAGGAAATCCAAGTGTGTGGCAATCTTTCAGAAAGATGTCTAATCAAGAGTGATTTCTTTTTCATCCACAAAACAGAAACCAAACAGACCTCCCACAAAAATCTCACTAGCCCAATGACCATGTTGCTGCTAGTTAACGCTTTTGATCTGAGTGCATATTCACAAGGTATTTGCTGCCAAATAGCAACTCCCACAAAGGAAGGTATGCTGCCACTTTCTGACAGAAATTTGGTCTGTAGATGAAGATCATCCAATCTACACCCAAGGCAAATTCCTCACCTTCTACCAAGAGGTCATAGCAGTAAGATTTAAATATCTGCATTACACAGTTAGACCAAACCTATACTACTTGCCTCTTGCAGGACCTGGGCCAGCTGCTCCTTCAGAATCTCTTCCCCATGTTGGCACTTTGCTCCCTGGAGGGGAAAGTAGAGAGGGGGGGAAAAAAACCCAACACATCTTGAAGAACACAAGGGACAGAAAATAACTACTTTGCACTCCCTCTTCAGAGGGTATGTTTAAAGAACTAATGCTGGTTTTCAGCAAACCCTGAGATGTCCTACTCTAACATTATACCTATACAACAGAAATTTGAACTGTAATTTACTCATGAAGAGTTAAAATGGAAATATCATTTACAGTTACATACTTGGAACACCGCCACATTATTCTAGCTCTAAAGATACCAGCAGCTTCAGAGAGGCAAAGAGGTCAGCAACAGCTTAAACACAAGAAAAAGCTTCAACTCTGTCTCTGAGCACATTCAAAGAGGTCAGACATAAAACTCCAGTCAAACTTCCCATTGTGCCTAGGCACACATCTCTGTACTTCTGACAGGTATCTTGCCTCTAGCAGCCAACTTTAAAGGAAGCTACTGATAAATTATGAAACTCGCTCCAAGATGAATTCTTACTTCCTTTAAACCAGGAAATACACATAGAAAGACTTCAATTTGTTACCTAAAAAACCTACTTAACAACATATGCATGCTGCTTGAAGACAGAGATTGCAAAAAAGGGTTTCTTGAAAGTATGAAAAAAATCTCCATCTCTCCTGTCTCTGCACTTTCTTTTGGTACACATCTGGAAGTTAAATGGAGTAATTCACATAAACATGTTACTGTACAATCCAAGACCTTATTTTGGATCAATGTCTTACATTAGGCATTCCATTAAAATGAAAAGACACAAGCCAAAAAGATTACCACCACTATACCTCTAGCATCAGCTGCTCTTTAGAGAACATCTTCTCCAGCTCTTCCACCTGCTGCTGCTGCTGCTGCTGTTCTGCCCACAGCTGGTCCTGCAACTCCTGCAACTCCCGCTTCAATTCCAGGATCTCGTTCTGAGAACACTTCCTGTGCTCCTGCTTCACATTAAAAAGTGTTGTCCACTTTTCTTGCACTCTGACCTTTAACTTCATTGTTCTTGCAAGAGTTCTCTTCACCATTTCCAAGACAGTCCATGATAGCGCAAGACAAGATACTTTCTGGTCCTCAAGAGGGACAGACACAGCTTTCTCAGAGTGTTCAGGGCTACTATGGACTGGATCGCTACCCTTCTTGCTAGGTCCTGGAGAAGGCAGCTTGACGTCCACCTTCTCTCTTAACAGTTTGGCCTCTTCTCCCCTTTCCCATGATTTACCCAAAGGTTCATTGTCACAGGACATGCTGTCTCTCTTGTGTTTGGAAGTTGAAGGGCCTTCTAATCCAGATGGGTCCAATTCCTCCCAATTCAATTTATGTTTAGTTCTTGTACTCTGAGCTTTCCCGGTGTCCTTTTTTTCAGCTAAAAAGGGTCTGATTTTCACCCATTCCTCTCTAATTACTTCATACTCATATTCAGCAGTCTCTTTATTTTCCAAAGGCACTCCCAACTGGATATGGTCTCCTTCAGCGATAGGATAGGCTTTTGAGGGATCCAGGCGCTCTTCGTTAAGCCAGACTCCATTTAGACTCTGCAAATGAACAAAGAATCAGCAAAACTTAATATGCAGTTACAGAGTCCTCAGCAAGCTATTTCTGGCAACTGTAAACATATCCAATGTCTTCAGTGCTGCAATAAGAACAACCCACCACTTTAAATAAACCTTGCAACATCCAATTTATTGGTTTAGTATCCCATTTAGTGCAGTTATTGCATCTACCATGCATTATTCCTCCATTGCAGATTTTGTGTACAACTGCTAACAACAACATTAATACATGCGCTTGTGCAGAAGGAAAAGAATCAACACTAAAGGGGGAAATTGCCCAAAAGCTTCAGAAATTCTGTATAGATCACTGTCAAGAACATAGAATATTACAGTAATTATTCTTGACCATTGTCACCTGAAATTCAAGAAGAAACTAAAAAACAAACAAAAAAGCATAGCTTGAAAGTGCTTAAAGAAAAAAGGAGGCAGTTCTCCATAAATACTGGAAGAATATAAACAAGAAGGAAAATGTTCTTCTGGATATAATGTTCAAAGCAGAAAAAGGGGGTTTAAATCAGACGCTAGCTCAAAAAATAGTTTTGAAAAACAGCAGAACTGACCTGTGCTCAAGATGAACTGCAAATATGCACTGATGAGATCTCAAAGATTCAATACACAGAATCACAGAATACTCATGGTTGGAAAGGACCTCTCAGATCACCAAGTCCAACGGGGAAAAAAAAACCAACAACAACAAAAAAAAACAACAACCATGCCACTAGAGCATGTCCTGGAGCACCATGTCTACATGTTTCTTAAATACCTCCAGGGACAGTGACTCAACCACCTCCCTGGGAAGGCTGTTCCAGTGCCTCACCACTCTTTCCACAAAGAATTTCTTCCTAATATCCAATCTAACTCCCCTGCCGCAACTTCATATCATTCCTCCTTAATACCTAATGACAGAACTAGAGGAAGAGGTCAACCCCCACCTCTCTACAACCTCCTTTCAGGTAGTTGTAGAGGGCAATGAGGTCCCTCCTCAGCCTCCTCTTCTCCAAACTAAACATGCCCAGCTCCCTCAGCCTCTCTTCATATGACTTGTTCTCTAAACCCCTCACAAGCTTGGTAGCTCTCCTCTGGACACGCTCCAGCATCTCAGTGTCTTTCCTATAATGAGGAGCCCAGAACTGAACACAGAACTCCAGCTGAGGCCTTACACGTGCCAAGTACAGGGGCACAATAACCTCCCTTCTCCTGCTCACCACACTATTCCTGATACAAGCCAGGATCCTGTTGGCCTTCTTGGCAACCTGGGCACACTGCTGGCTCATATTAAGCTGGCTGTCCACCAACACCCCCAGGTCCCTCTCTGCTGGGCAGCATTCCAGCCACTCATCTCCAAGCCTGTAGCGTTGCCTGGGGTTGTTGTGACCCCAGTGCAGGACACGGCACTTGGCCTTATTGAACCTCATACAACTGGCCTCGGCCCATCGATCCAACCTGTCCAAGTCCCTCTGCAGAGCACTCCCTGCCCTCCAGCACATCAACACTCCCACACAACTTGGTGTCATCTGCAAACTTACTGAGGGTGCTCTCAATCCCCACGTCCAGGTCATCAATAAAGATGCCAAACAAGACTGGCCCCAAAACTGAGCCCTGAGGAACACCACTGGTGACTGACAGCCACCTAGATTTCACTCCATTAATCACAACTCTCTGGGAATGGCCATCCAACCAGTTTTTAACCCAGTGAAGAGTACATTTGTCTATACCATGATACAACAAACTAGTGGCAGTGAAAACACAGAGGAAGTGTTAATCTACCAGAGATGTTTCTACTTTTGCAATAACCATAAGTTTTCAACTTTATACTAACACTGCAACAGAGTTTTAAGAGCAGTGTCATTTTAACAGGAGCCACTCCATTCTGACTTATCTGCTGTTGACATAGACATCCTTCAAATCTGCATGACATGTTGAACACTTTTTAAAGACCAATGCAGTTTTAAAGCAACTTTATGATTTTGTCAAAGTCTCTGTACCTGGTTATCCTGGACAGTCCACTGCCCTTCTGCATTTTGCTGGAAAATACAGTGCTTACGAGAGATCATCAAGGGACAGGTTTTTGACAACAGCTGGTACGTGCTGTCTAATCCCCGGCCTATGGTTACCTAGAAATAAAAGTAGTTTAATAACTGCAGTCAGCAACAACATGGTAAATTCAGTTCACATCGTTTCAATTTAAATAGAGTAGAAATCTGCTCTTTCCAAGGAGCTTGGGATAATATAATTTTAATTTTTTTTTTTCATTTAATTCAAGAGGAAGTAAAAATTGGAAACCTACAGAGTCTGAAGTATTCTCTTTCTCTCCCACTGAGGAAAGTTTGATTGTTCTACGGCAGGTTACAGCCTTGGTTTCACAGAAATCTTACTCAGCAGCAAAGCTGCTCAAAGCCACTCTCAGTTCATTGAGAGGTGTGCTTTTTGCAATGTTTAAGCACAAAGGACTTCAGGAGAGTATGAAGCCACAACACCTAACTACCTGATCCCTGAACTACAATGACAATCCTCTTACAGCACCCCAACCTCAACACATGCCTTTGCCTGCTGAGTTTAAGGGAAAGAGTACTGGGACCCATTTGGGCATTTCAATTCAAAAATACCATCATCAAAAAAGGCTTATCCCTATACCATACTGAAACACACCTGAAATATTTAAAACATCACCTCGTTTACATCCAAATAACCTCAGTCACAAAGGCTAAACACATTAAATACTAATAAACTCGTGAAAGCATCACCATGTAAATTAGGCTAAGGGTTTTCCTCCCCATTTACATTACTGTGTTACACAAACAACTCCTATCTAAATACGAGATCCCATTAAAAAACGGTTAACAACGGAAGGCTTAGCAAATTAGACCCAAACGCCTTGCTCTCACGCCCACTCCCGGTCTGCGCCTCCTCGCGCGTTATTGAAGCTGAAAGGCGCCGGTTCTGGCCGCTCCTCCCCTCCGCTTCTCTGCCTCTGGGAGCGCCGGGTAGCGCCTCACTGTGTCGCCCTTCATTAATCGCTGCTCTTTAACTGGGACGGAGCCTTTTTCTCCCAAGAAGCGCGTTAAGGAACGTCAAAGGCTCCGGATGCTCGCCCCGCTCCGGCCCAGGCAAGACAAGGCCGCGGGAGGGCTCAGGCTAAGCGTTGCTGGTGACGGTCCTCCGACCAGAACAGCACCGATTGCCATGCCTTGCCCACCGAGGGGCTGGAGTCCGCGGGACGTCTGGGCCAGCTCACCCTTGTGCCAGTCTCCAGCAGGAGCCAGCCGCTGCTGACTCCGACCCGGCGGAGGCACCAGGCCAAGTGCGGAGTCCCCCAGACCGCCATGGCATCCACCCATCCACCCTCCGCGATATCCGGAAGCAATCGCTACTGCAGCGGCGCAAGCACTCTCGCGAGATGAGAGACGTTCCAGAAGCCACGCGCCGTTCAATAGCCCAGCTAATCGAACGCACCCCACGCGCAAAGAAAGGCTGAGTAGCGCTCCAAAAGCCAATAGGGAAAAGGGAAGCAAGCCCTTAAGCAGCCCAACCGGCCGACGCTTCTCTACTACGTCATCGGCCCCTCCCTAGTGACCTCCTTTCTCCCCGCCCCTTCCGGCAGCTGCCGCTCAGGGTTCCGCCCTCGGCCATCATGGCGGCGGCTGGGAAGTTGCAGCGACAGCAGCAGTTGCTGCTGCTGGTGGCGTGGCGCTGGCGCTGCAGCCCCCGCCGCGAAAGTGCCAGCTACCCTTCGGCAGGGCAGGTCCGCGCCGCCTTCCTCCGCTTCTTCCAGGAGCGCCACGGGCACCGCCGCCTGCCTTCGGCTCCCGTGCGGCCCCGCGGAGACCCGCGTCTCCTCTTCGTCAATGCGGGCATGAACCAGGTGCTCCCCCCACCTCCACCGACCTCTCTCCGGCCTGGGGCTCTGCCTCTGGTAGCCTGCGGCCCGCCCCCGCTGCTCCCCTCCACCGGCATCCCGGAGCCTCCGCTTCTTCGGAGAAGCGCGGCCCGTCCTGGGATGACCCCTTTCACGGAGATCTCCTGCGGCAAGACGGCCTCCCGCCTTGCTTTATTGCGGCGCTGCCCTCCCGTTTCTCTTTCGCGGCACCGTGTCCGTGTTTCAGGAGCACCAGCCAGGCACAGCCCCCAGCGCTGGGTAGCATCTGGCAATAGTGGCTGTTTCTCTGCCTTGATTTCTAGTTCAAACCCATTTTCCTGGGCACGGTGCACCCCCGGAGTGAGCTGTCACAGCACCGGCGGGTGGTGAACAGCCAGAAGTGCGTGCGGGCGGGAGGGAAGCACAACGACTTGGAGGATGTGGGCCGAGATACTTACCATCACACGTTTTTTGAGATGCTGGGCAACTGGTCCTTTGGGGATTACTTCAAGGTGAGGCCATAGTAGCGAACCCTCTGCAGGGGAGAATGTGGCTATTCTTTCAGAGTTGTGCTGTAATGCTATAGGACTGTCTGCAGGAGGCGTTTTGGTAAGCTCCAAATTACTTCTTAGGAGCTCTGTGGCCTGGAGCAGAGGTACTGGAGTACTGAATCACTGAATGTGCCCTGCAAACTCTCAAAGCACTCAGCTTTCCAAAGCTGTGAAAAACGCATACAAATCAAGGTTCTCTGTGTGAATGCCAGTGTTGACCTTTTAATATGGTGAAAAGAGGTTAGCAGTTCATTTGCTGGTTGTTACTAGAAAGTTTGAAAAGGGAAGGAGAAAGCATGCTTATTTTTTTGTTAGTGAATCAGCTTTTCATTGGAAAGAAAATAATGTAATTCTGCTGGTAAGCACATGGGTGTAGATCATGCTGCGAGCCTGAAGGGACAGGCTGCGCAGGAGGCTGTAGAGTCTCCTTCTCTGGAGACATTCCAGAGCTGCCTGGACGCATTCCTGTGTGACCTCGTCTAGGTGATCCTGCTCTGGCAGGGGGGTTGGACTAGATGATCTTTCTAGGTCCCTTCCAACCCCTAACATTCTGTGATTCTGTCTCCCAAAAATTTAGGAATGTCGGTTTTCCAGAGACAGCAGTGAACTGCCTCACTCACCTGACTATCATCCTCCTCTTTGCAATATACCTTAAAATTGGAAATGGAGAGAGCAGCTGAAATGAACTTTGGGGTTTGACACCCATTCGAAAGAGCCTTCCTGAATTGCTGTGCATCCTGGCTTACTGTGCTTCATTTATGTTCCCTGTCTGCTCAGGAGGAGGCATGTAGCATGGCCTGGGAGCTCTTGACAGAGGTCTATGAGATCCCAAGAGATCGTCTCTATGTCACCTATTTTGGTGGAGACTCCTCGTTGGGGCTGAGTGCAGATGAGGAGTGCAGGGACATATGGCTCCGCCTGGGGTAAGTGTTTGTTAGAGAAGAGGTTCTGAGCAGCAGGGGCTAACATTTCAGTCTCCATAGGCTCCCATTTGCTCTTTAGTTGATGGGAAACAGACCAAAAGTTGTGTTTTACCCTGATTTAGTTTCCAGTTTGTTTGGGCTGTTAGAAGTCAGCTGGGCTCTGAGTGCTTTGGGGTACTTGAGCTTTAAGCTGTTCCTTAGATGTTATTAGGCTGGGGGGGGCTGTGTATCTGAGACTGGCTGGCCTGGATGAAGTGTATGAAGGATCTCTGATCATTTGCTTCCTCTCCATCATGAGCTGTGGAGAGTATGTCCTCTGAAAGCTAGCAGTGGCTGCCTCAGTGTGAGGATGAAGCTGTTGCAGAGAGCACTGCTGTGCTTTGGGAGCTTGTCCCAGGCTGTATATGGGGTTTGAAGCCAAAGCAGCCAGCTCTCTGCTGCTGTTCAGCCTTGTCCACTGTGATCAGATCATAGCTCTGCTGGAATTTCCTCCAAGGAGGAAGGTGGCTCTGCATACCCAGTGGAGAGTCAGCAGGAGCAAGACTGTTTGACAGCTATTCCGGGCAGTGAGTAGGATCCTGTCTGGTTTGATCCAGGTTGTTCCTGCTAAGGAGAGTAATTCTATGTGAACAGAAGCAAAGGAATCCTAATGTATTTGATTATTGGGTTTGTAGTAGTCAGCAAGGATTCCTCCCTTCCAACTTTCTCTATAGTTTAGGCTACTTTGTGCTTTGTGTGTATGCCACCTCTGTTTGCCTTTCCAGGGTGCCTGCCAGTCATGTGCTTCCTTTTCCATTGAAGGACAACTTCTGGGAGATGGGAGACACAGGTCCTTGCGGTCCGTGCACAGAGATCCACTATGACCATGTGGGTGGTGGCAGAAATGCTGCGGCACTGGTGAATCAGGGCAGCCCCGATGTAGTGGAGATCTGGAACCTGGTCTTCGTGCAGTACAGCAGGTACCAGGCATTTGCTCTGAACTCCAGATCCTTTCCTGTTTGTCCAACTCTAAAATCATACATGCTTTCCAGGAGGTGTAGTATAGAAGCAAGAGGGAAGCTGTGGAGATGTGTCTAGCGTGGCTTTTGGTCCCCTTTGCTTTATTTGTCCTGTCTTCCTTCAGCTTCTGCTGTCTTCTCTCATTGCTGCTTCCCAGAGGTCTCTTGAAGTCTGAAGCAGCCTGGAAAAAACTGCATAAGGAGGAAAAGGTCTTGTGCCCTTGTTCAGGGAAGGTCTTTTTCCCTACATTGCAGTCTATCCTGACTGCCTGATGGTCAGATCATGGCTGCCTGACAGTGCCAAGGCAGGCTGCTATTTAGTCTTGTCCGTGAGCTGCCTTTTGTTGGGTCACGTGCTGTTTCTATCCCAGGTCACTCCCCCAATCTCTTTGGCTTGTCTGCTCCTACAAATTGTCTCTGAATTGACCCTTACTTCTCTTTTACATTTAATTTTTCCTGGCTGACTGACAGAGAGGTGGAGGGGAATCTGCTTCCGTTGCCACAGCACCACGTGGATACAGGAATGGGCCTGGAAAGGCTAGTGACAGTTCTGCAGAACAAACGCTCCAACTATGACACAGATCTCTTTACTCCCATCTTGGATGCCATTCACAAGGTGATGGTGCTTCTGCTCAGAGTCACAGCTAAGCAAAAGCTCCCTGAATGCAAACTGCTTGTCTGGTACCATAGTACAGCCTTCTCGACACATTACTGTGTGGTATTTTGACATAAGAGTTATGTCCAGCCAAGTCCAGAGCAGCATTCTGCAGAAATTGGGGATAATTCCAGGTTGCAGATCTGCTGGGATACAAGCACTGCCGATTGATTTTTCTTTCAAAGTTTCTTAAATTCTTCAGTGTCAGGGCATTGGCTGAGCTGTCTTAGGTATGGAAGTCTTGGTCTATAATGCTCTGGTAGGATTTAATGAGTACCTTTTAGATACACAAGGTTTGGATGTAGTTGAGAAGCATGACATCAAATGTAGCTGGCTGGCTCTTCCATTGAAACTTCCTTCTGCAACCATTAATTTCTGCTGATCTGTCTCCTTATTGTCTCTTTTAGGGCTGCAAGGGGCCCAGATACCAAGGTCTGGTTGGAGATGCTGATGTTAGGCGTGTGAATATGGCCTACCGTGTGGTAGCAGATCACGTGCGCACCCTGTGCGTTTGCATCACTGATGGCATCTACCCAGGCTGCTCTGGAGCAGAGTAAGGACATAAGGAAAGGGGGTGGGGTTGATGGAGTTAGTTCTAGAAAGGAATATGGACAGCCATGGGAGAGGTTCTGCTATGAGCCCAAGACAGGGAGTGTCTGAGCTTTGGGGATGCAGAAAGGTCAGAGCCTAGAACAGGTTGCAGTCTGCAGGCTTATCCTTGGATGGAGGTAGAGTGTGGGGAACAGCTGGCCTGTGTTGCTAGATCTGGCCAGAGGAGCTGGGGGAGGCAGGAGGAGGTGGGTGCTGGATGTCTGGGAGCTGGGCAGGGATGCTCTCATGGGCTGCTCAGCAAATTCTGCCCCATTTTCAGGCTGGTGCTGCGTCGGATCCTGCGCAGAGCTGTCCGCTTTTGCTCTGAAGTCCTGCATGCTCCACCTGGGCTCCTGGGCTCCCTGGTACCTACTGTAGTGGACGTGCTGGTGAGTAAAAACGGAAGAGTATCACACATGTCCTATTCAGCCTTATGTCCCTTTCCTGTGTGCTGTCAGGAGTCAGTCTTGGATGTGAAGCAGCTCCAGGAGGGTGTATCTGGTGCTATGCATCACAGCATTAAATATCTCTTGTCTCCTGATTATTTGTGATGGGAAGGAGGGGACTGTACTGTCACAAGCAGTACAGTCAGCACAAGTGTATATGTAAATGTAGGCAAGTGCACATTGTTTGCTGAAAGTAGTAGCTTCCAAGCTGTTGTATTGGGTTAAAGTCGTCTGAAATTGGTCCCTGTGAGTACTAAGAGTATCCTAAAAGACAATGCTTTCTTGCTGTTGTGAATGGATGTGTTAAGAGATGCTGTGAAAGGGCTAGCAGAGGCAGGTTACAGGAGATAGCCAGGACATGGCAGCTGTCCATGTGTGATTCTTCCCCTCTGCTCCCTGTCCCTGGAGGGGTATGCTGGGGCTCCCTCCCTTCACACTCAGCTTCCTGAGAAACCTCTGTAATGCTTGTGACGTGCTGTGAGATCTGCTGAAGAAGATGCTGAGAATATTATCACTAACTGAGGCTCACTCCACAGGGAGATGCCTATCCAGAGCTGACGAAGAATGCAGATCAGGTGAGCAACGTGGAGTCTGCTGGAGAGAAACTCTGTCTCATTATCTTTCTGAGGCACTGCTCTTGAGACTTAGCTGAAGGAGTTTGCATAGCCTCCTCCATAACCATGTTCTCATGGGTGGGCTGAGATGTGCTGGGAATATGTTTGTATCCTGGACAGAGAAGCCTATGTGGCAGATTTCCTTGTGGCAGCTCTACTAGATCCTTACCAAGGATTGCTTGACCTGGTATAAAGCAGCTGTTGCTCTAAAAAAGCGAGGGTAGCTCTTTTGTTGCATGCAAGTACAGCCTGTCCTAGCCTGGGTCCCTTTTATCCAAAGTGGATTGGGGAGTTAAGGTTCTACTCCAGGCTTGCTTCTTCTGACAGCAACTGTGACAAGCAATTTCTCTGGCTGTTCCTGCCATACAGTTTTAATTGGATCACAGACATGAATGTCTGACAGGGAGCATTTGCCAGCTTCTAGCTTTGCCCAGGTGGATGGTCGATATTTCTTTGACAGGAATGGTGGTGATAGGAGGCACAATGACTTTGGCACTGTTCAGTAATGCATCAGAGCCATGTTGTGATGGGTTCTTACAAAACAAAGAGGTTGATTCAAGCAGACACAGTACCCCTACTAGACACCTGCTTGATTTGAGCTGGCTGTAGCAGGGTTAAGCTGAGTTGGAGAACTCCCTGAGATGTTAGGATTAACCATTCTTCTGCTCCTTGGGCAGATCATGGATGTCATCAATGAGAATGAGGCAGCTTTTCTGTCCTCCCTCGAGCGTGGGAGGCGCATCATCGAGCGGACAGTACAGCAGATGGAGTCCTCCACTAATTTCCCAGGTGAATCTCTCTCCTCTGACAAGCTGCACTTAAAGGTGGTTTGATGCAGGTTCTCACAAGCATTGCAGTCAAAACTGTGGTGGATGTCTGCCTCCTCCACATTTTCAGTGACCTTCTAGCCCCAGGCAGAGGAACATACGTTGCTTCCTTCTCCAGATAGCAGTTGTTTTCTAGTCCTTCATTCTCACAACAAAGTGGGCACTGGGAAAGTTAGAAACAGTTTCTTGCTGCTTTGTTGACTGATTAACTGGTCCTTAAAAAACACAGCTGGAAGAGGGAACTCAGGACTCAACCAGCAAAGCTGCCTGTCTAGATGTGCTGCACTGAATTTTAGCAGGGTTGGGGCAGTAGGGTCATCATTAATACTCAGTCCCATACAAGAACAACTGCACAGCTTCTCTTCCCTTCCCCATTATCAGTACAGTTGCACATAACACAGGTGAATTGAGTTACCAAGAAACACACTAGGTTGGTTCTATCCAAGCAAACCTTGAGATTCCTTTGCTTTCTCTGTTCACAGAGTTCACATCCTTCTTTTTGTCCCACAGTTGAAGTAGCATGGTCTCTCTATGGGAATTTGGGATTCCCTCTGGATCTGATTGACTTGATGCTTGAAGAAAAGGGAATTAGTTTGGATACTGCTGCTTTTAATGAACTTGCTCTGGAAGATGCAAAGGTAAGAGGGAGACTCTCCTTGTCAGAAAAATTCAGGGCCATCCCTCTGTCCTGTGAGCATGGAGGCAGAGTTCCTTTCACTGATGGGTTGCTTTGGATGCACCACGGGGCCACATGCCTTTTACCTGAAGGGGAAGGGAGTCTGAAACAGAAGTAGGGGCACAGTGCCTTTGCTTGTGGATGTGGACTGAGAAGCATAGGCTGGTGATTCTCTTCAGATCAGAAGTGAGTGTTTTATTGTGCTGGCTGTTGCTGGAGTGGAGATTATCATAGAATCATAGAATGGCCAGGTTGGAAGGGACCCTAAAGATCATCTAGTTCCAACCTCCTTACACTGAGCAGGGATGCCAGTCACTAGATCAGGTCACCCAGGGCCGCATCCAGCCTGGCCTTGAACACTGCCAGGGATGGAGCATCCACAACCTCTCTGGGCAACCTGTGCCAGTGCCTAACCTATATAATTCTATGATAATAGAATCTCCCATCTGACTGTGCCTTTCTGTGCTGTAGCGTAAGACTGGTGGTGCACAGGCAGGACAGCAGGAGGATGCAAATACACACCTGGATGTGCACTCACTGGCTCAGCTACGGAGCAGCAATATGCCTGCTACTGATGACTCTCCAAAGTATGCCTACACACTTGGGCAGCATGGGCAGTATGGTAAGTGGTTGGGTTCCATCTGTAATGCATGCTTTGCCTGAGACTGCTGGAATCCCTCACAGGACTGCTTTTACTACCTAACCTCGAGCATGCAGAACATGTACTTTGTGGTTCAAACCTGTCACTGGGCATGAGCACTAGGGAGAATGTAGAGTAATTCTGCAAAGGGTTTAGGTAGTTGTCGAAGCTGTGCACTTGCTATTTCTCTGGCAGACCACTAGATGGCAGTGCAGGCTGTTGATCGTTGGAATGTAACATTACTGATGCACTGGGGAAAGCTAAAGCTAAACCACAGAGAGTAAGAGTTCGTGTGGCTGTCACAAAGAATTAGAGATAGCTGTGTTCGACCAGGTCCCTCTTACTCAGTGTGCTGGTGGCAACCTGTGCTAAGCAGAAAGTGAGGCAATTCAAGTATATATGTGTATTACAGCAAGAGCCCAATGGAGGAAAGAAGCCCAGCAGTGACATTGACTGAAATCTCCAAGGTATAACTGTCCCAGCTCTTCAGGCTGTGAATCATGGAATAATTAAGATTGGAGGGGATCTCTGTATGTCCAATCTCTTAAAGGAACATCAGCTTCACAATCAGATCAGGTTGTTCACAGCCTTGTCCATTTAAGTTTTCGGTAACTCTTAAGGACAGAGATCCACAGCCTCTGTTCCCTGTTCTTTATCACTCTTAGTATAAAAACTTCTATGTACAACCAGAATTTCCTGTGTTCTAGATGTAGTCTCACAAATGCTAAATAGGGGTGAATAACCACTTTGACCTGTTGGCTATGTTCATGTTCATACAGCTGAGCCAGAGTTCAGTCTTCCTTGCTGAAAAGGTACCCTACTGACTTGTGTTCTTCTTGATCCTTGATCCTGAGGACCCCAAGGTTTCTGTCAGTCCGTTTCTGTAGCCTGCTGAGATGCCTTTTAAAAGCACTCATGTTCCTCAGTGTATCAACTGGTGCCTTACAGAGCAGAATATGGGTACATCCATGGGTACATGGATAGTCATTAATGTAGATGTTAAATGATTTTGGTCCTAAATTCAGCCAAGTAGCTCTACTAGTAACTGAGCAGTTCTGTGTGGGGCCAGCTCCCCAGCTAGTTATATATACATCTTATGGTTCACCTGTCCAGTCCATATTGCCCAAATTTGGCTTCAAGGAGCCTACAGGAGCGCATGTTAGAAGCTTGCTGCATCAAGGAAGGTGACATCCCTGTGGTCCCTTGTTCACCAAGTCTTTCATCTCCATAGAAAGCAGGCAGGTTTGCCAAGCTTGCAGTGCAGCAAGATCTAGATGTGTCTGTGCCACATCTTGTTCTATCAGGCTCATTGGACCTGCCTGCTTCTCTGCTATTCAGCAGGTCTGTCACTAGGTAAATGAGGTGTGGCTTAGTTCCAAATAACAGATCTTTTGCCCTTTCTGTCAACAGCTGTTCCTCTCCAAGGGAAAGTGCCAGCTTTCAATATAGACTGAGTGTGGGCAGTGTTGGCATGGGAAAGTGACCCCTCCTTTCCTGTTGCAATCTGACAGGGTGTATGCACTAATAGCTGCCATCTTCTTCCCCCAACAGAGTTCAGCCCATGCCAGGCCACTGTCCTGATGCTGTATAGAGATCAGTCTCTACAGAAGGAGGTTGGGGAAGGGCAACGCTGTGGTGTCATCTTGGACAGGACAAACTTCTATGCAGAGCAGGGTGGGCAAGCCTCTGACCAAGGCTACATGATACATTTAGAACAGCAGGTAAGGCATTCTGCTGCCTGAGCCAAGGCTGCAGTGAGTACTGCTGCCGTGCAGAATTCCCCAAGTGATGGGCTGGTTTACTATGGAAAGCTGCTGACTCTTGACATTTCCCCTGGCTCTGTATCAGGGTTGGTAGGGTGAGGCAAAAGCTGCAGTAACTTCACAGAGGTGTCCTTGGTGCTTGGACTGTCTCTCTTAGCCCTTTGCAATTTCATCTTGCTGAGGAGGACTGAAAAGTCGTCTTAGATCTCCCTTCAGTGTGCTGCATCTTGCCAGCTGGGGTTACAATGCAGAGAGAAGGCAATCAATGATCAGAGAGTCCATG
Source organism: Bucco capensis (assembly GCA_013396975.1). Taxonomy (NCBI): domain Eukaryota; kingdom Metazoa; phylum Chordata; class Aves; order Piciformes; family Bucconidae; genus Bucco; species Bucco capensis. The sequence continues at coordinate 512,203 of VWZO01005662.1, read as the reverse complement.
AGCTGAGTAACTTGTCTCTGGTCAATCCTGGACAACTGCAAGCAGTGCCCAGCCTTAGACCCAGTGCAGAAACTCTTATCCCTCCCAAAAGCATCAAAGAGGACCTCCACTTCTGCAGCATGTTCCTTCAACCTTGCCAGATGGATAGCTTTGATCCTCTCCTGGGAAGTTACATGGAGTGCAGCATTTTCTCCTTCCTTCATTCCAGCTCTTGAGAATTACCCCTGGGCATTGATGCAGCTTTTTGAGCCTTGCAGAACATGATAGTGCCTTGCTCAGCACTTCTCTCCAAGCTGAAGTGAGGATCAAGTTTCTGTTGCCAGCCCAGTGAGGCAGAAATGGCACCTTGGATGCCTGAGACAGATACCTTGGCAGTTGTTGTCCATTTTCTCATGGACAAGCATCCTTGTTAAGAAGATTCATAAGCATAGGTGGTGGTACTGCCTCTCCATTGCAAGCTAACAGCCTCAAAATGTTGTACAGCAAGTGGCTGGGTGCAGGGAAGGTCTGAGGTGCTCGGGGTACGTTCACAGGAAGCTTCTCCCTGCTTTACCCATCCCTGTCTTTTAGGGATTGGGGGGTTGTGTTTCCCAGTCAGATCAAGCAGGCATAGGTATTTGGAATTTCCCAGTGTTCTAACTCATCTTTCTGTCTCTTTGCTCAGGACATACTGTTCCCTGTAGAGTCAGTTCATCTCTGTGGTGGTTATGTGATCCATGAGGTCACTGCTGTGGAAACCCTGCGTGCTGGTGACCAAGTGCAGCTCTTTGTGGATGAGGTAATAACTCACTGCTCTTAACCTTTTCCCAGCCTTGATTCGAGAGTCTTGTGATATCCTGATTTGGGCACCTCAAAGTCTTGTTCCTTCTACTCCTGAGACTGCTTTTCATTTTGATGTGCAGTGGGAAGGAGATCATACAAGTGACTCTGTAATCTTCTACGAGTCATTGGTCTGTCCTGAGGTATTCAGCCTACCCTTTGCTGTTACACAGAGGTTATCTCTTGGGAGAAGAAGTTAGATCTGTCCTGTGACATAAATTAATCTGACAACTGTGCTCCTTGTTGTTCGCTCTCCACTATCTNGAATAACCTCTCTGGCTCTGCTGGCCATGCTCCTCTTAATGCATCCTAGGATGCCATTGGCCTCTTGGCCACAAGGGCACATTGCTGGCTCATGGTCATCTTCCTATCCACCAGGACTCCCAGATCTTTTTCCCCAGGGCTGTTTTCCAACAGATCAGTTGCCAGTCTGTACTGATCCATGGGGTTGTTCTTTCCCAGATGCAGTACTTTACATTTACCCTTGTTAAATTTCATTTAGTTTCTCCCTGCCCATCCCCTCACGTGCAGCCTTTCCCTTATCTCTTCATGCCATCCTCTGGAGAACCAGCACTCCCTGCTGATTTGTCTGTGCTTTCAGGCTCGGCGGCTGGCCTGCATGACAAATCACACTGCCACCCACCTACTGAACTTTGCACTCCGCCACGTCCTGGGTGACAGCACAGAGCAACGAGGCTCCCATGTGACAGCAGAACGGCTGCGCTTCGACTTTGATACCAAGGTGACCCTGGACGTCTATTTTCTTGTTCTCAGCAGTACCAACATCCCAGTACTGGCCATCTCTCCAGCAGTTTTTCTCCTCTCACCATAGTCAGTCCTTTAGAGACAGGTCACGTTTTATCTGAGCAATAAAACATGCTCTCTGGATGTGACTGACTGTGCTTTGCATTGCCCAGACTCTGAGCAGGGCTTGCTGAGGGGATGAATGGGGGGTCAGCAGGGAAAGCACTAAGCAATGCCAGTGGTCATGGGACTGACCTGAGTAGTTTAAAGGGGTCTTTGAGAGATTCACCAGCTTGCACACATCTGATGTCTATATTAGTCATCCAGGTGAGAGAGATTTGGAACTAAAAGCTGTTGGATCAGGCTAAGCACTGGTCCTGGTAACCCATCACTCGTTGCAGCATCTCTCTTGAAGAGTTTGGTTGATGCTCTTGGATCAAAAATCTTTAACCTCATGGGAGGAAGAGATGGGAGGGTCATGATGGTCATAATTCCCTTTTACAAGTAGGGAAGATGAGATGCAGGGATAGAGTTGTGTGCCCAAGCTGGGGCCTTGCCCTAGTTCTCCTTCTTTTGTTCTGTACCTCTCAGGAGGCTTCTCCTGAAGGTGGCTGATTTACTTTCTCAGAGTCCTGTGACTGTGGAGCAGCTGCAGCAAGTGGAGCAAGTGGTGCAGGATGTAATCCAACGAAATGAGCTTGTGCATATGGCTGAGGTCCCCCTTGCACTGGCAAGAAGAGTTCAGGGACTCCGTGCAGTGGATGAGGTATGACAGGATGGCAGTGTACATCTGGTTAAGATGGTTAAGTGCTTGGAAGGGAGGTCATATGAGGAAAGGCTGAGATCACTTGGCCTGTTCAGTCTGGAGAAGAGAAGACTGAGCAGGGACCTCATTGCAGTTTATAACCTCCTTATCAGAGAGGGAGGAGTGGGGGCTGAACTCTTCTCTTTAGTGAACAGTGACAGGACCTGGGGGAACAGCTTGAAGCTGTCCTGAGGGAGGTTTAAGTTGGATGTTAGGAATTTTTTTGCCCAGAGGGTGGTGGAGCATTAGAATAGGCTCCCCAGGGAGGTGGTCATGGCTCTAAATCTCGTGGAGTTTAAGAGGCACTTGGGCAATGCCCTTAGTCACCCTGTGTGACCTTGGGGTTGTCCTGTGCATAAATGGGAGTTGGACTTGATGATCCTTATGGGTCCCTTCCAACTGCGGTTCTTCTATGATTCTATGATCTTCATGAGCCATACCCTTCAGCAGGAATCCTCTGGGTCACAAGGTGGTGTCGCAAAAGGCTTCTGCAAGGGAATTGACTCCCAAAATTCAGGAAGGAAAACAGGACAGAGATGAGATCTCAGGACACTGCATTATAAAACATGGAGACTGGTGATGCACAGGCTTTCTGCTCATTTCTGTGGACTGAAAGCTTGTAGTGTCACCCAGTTGTTCCTTTCTTACCGTGGTGCCTGGTTGTGGAGGAGAAACAGTGCTGCCTCTGACTCAAGGGCTACTCTAGCACGTGGTTAGTCTGTAAGTCCCCCTAAAGGACCATGTTGTTAGCTGCTGATCCATGTCTCCTCTGTCAGGAGTATCCAGATCCAGTGAGGATAGTGTCCCTGGGGGTCCCTGTGGAGAGTGTCCTGACCTGCGACTCTGAGGCTGCAATGCAGACCTCTGTGGAGCTCTGCTGTGGGACGTAAGTGACTCTTACTTGCAGTCAGAAAGTGTATTTGTGGGCACTGATGGCTGAGGTAGGGACTCTCTTGCAAGCTCCACTCCCTGTCCCTGTGCAATCAAGTTTCCTCACTGGAAATACATTTGGGAGGATGGGGTGGCCTAGCTAAGAAGTTTTGGAAGTCCCAGGGTGAGAAAACTTTTGTGAAATGTGAAGCATTTTTCTTTGCTTCATAGTCTGAAACCAACCTGGAAGCCACAGGACACCAGCAGAGTGTGGGAAAGCAGTGTGTAGCCTGTCACACCAGAGTTACAGTGCTTTCATTTGCAGAGGGCTGAGAACCCAGCAGAAGACTCTAAGATGGTTGTGAGGCCTTGAGACCACTCTGATTATTTTAATTATCTTTGCCGCCTTCTGCTTTTCGCAGTAATGAGAGTTAGAAGAAGAGTTAATCAATCTTAGGACAATGCTGACACACAAGAAAAAAAAACAAACAAACCCACAACAACCAGGAACAAGTGGCCTTTGAGCAGATACAGCTGAAAATGAGCAAGTTCCTAGTCATGACATCATTCTTGTGGGAGTAGTGAGATAAGAAACTGCATGGGAGTGGAGATGATCAATTCTTGTGAAGCTGTGTGAAGTGATTACATGTAGTAACAGAACCTGAGACACTAGTTGTTTTCATATCCAGAATTGAATAGCCAAAAAGGAAAGGGAAGGTTGTCAGTGCCCTGTGACTGGAGTCTACTGGCCAGTCTGTGTGCTTGCCTGATGAGAGTGATAGAGTTTGAGGAAAAAATTACTTTCTACAAGGTTGAGTAGCATCTGAGTAGAAGAGAAAAACCCTAATTTATCCCACTGCTGAAGGAGAGGAAAGCAAGGCAGAACTTGGCTGTTATGTGCCATTTGACAGCAGCTTGCTAGGTACAGAGGTTACTTCACAGTAGCCTTAACTCTGCTGACAGGGTACCATCAGGATTTTAGGGATGGGAAAGGATTGAAGTTGTTGGGATTGGGAAGGGGCTGCTGGACTTGAGGCTTGACTGGAAGGAAAGCAGGTTTCCTGATTTCTGTTCCCAGAGAGGAGGGTTTTTTTTTCTTCCCTGTTCTCTGTTGATGTTGCAGGCATCTTCTGCAAACAGGAGCTGTGGAAGATGTGACTATCGTCGGTGAGCGTCAGCTCGTTAAAGGCATTAGCCGTGTCATTGCAGTGACAGGGAGACAAGCCAAACAGGTAAGAAAGGGACAACTGAGCTTTCTCTCATGTTAGGGCAATGCTAGAAGGTCCTGTCTTTGTAAGTTCCTTCTTAGACAATTAAGCTTCCCCCTGCTTTGGCTGGAGCCTCCATGCTGTGCCTGATCTGGCGTCCTCTTTCATCACTGGACCTGCTCTGCTGGCATACCTCACTATTCACCTCTGCTCACCCCATCCTAGTCTCCTATCTCTTTGACCTTCATTACTCCCCTTAGACTCCCTTTTCCAAGGTAAGAACTTGGCACAAAATATCAGGAAGTCTCTAAATAATAAATTTTAGTCCCCAGGTAGGTATTTAAAGATGTGATACTTTGTGCTTTGGTGTTACCTCCTGCCTATCACAGTTGGATTTGTACTTTATGGTTACAGGGCTCTGGCCTCATTTTTACAGCCCTTTTGATCCTTCTCTTTAGTCTTTTCACTGCAAAACTGTGGTTCTGGTATGGATGGAGCCTTATAAAAAATGAGCAACCTATTATTGTGTCAGTGTGATTGCTCTGTCCTTTGAATATCTGGAAGTGTCAGGAGCCCTGCCACCTGGCCCACTTCATTTTAGGCTGCAGTCAGAGTAGAGTGACTCACTGCCAGTGGAACTGTGAAGGCTAAAGGCAAAAGCCACCCTTAAAATACATTGCTTTTTGGCTGGCTGTCCCCTGTGCATCTGTGTCCTTAGCAAGGCTTTTCTTGGTACAGAGGAATAAAAAGCTGCAGGGCACATCTGCATGCTTTGCTAGAAGTGCTGACCTCAAGAGCCCTCAAGAGAAGCTTGTATGCATGTGTTAATCAGACAAGGGATGTGAAACCAGGGACATGTATCCTAGCTAGGCAGAGCAGTCCTCACTGTCCACAGCTTTTGTTGTGTACTCTCTGCTGTCCTGGTCTAGTAGCATTGGTGTTGGGCAAAGCAATACTAAATGTACCAAGACCAGCTGAACTGGTCCTCAGGAAATGTGCTCGAATGGTTAATGAGTTTTCTTTAGTTTTAGTGTTTCATTTGTTTTTTTCAGTCATTAGTTTCAAGATCATATTTGCTAATGAAAAAAGAACACTGAGAAGTAAATTGGACTCGCAAGCTTTTCTCATTGAAATCCTAATAATTTGATGTGAAATACTGAAGAAACATAAATAAATGCAAGACAGCTTGATCATCTGGGTGTGATCATCTAGTGTGGTTGCAGATATAGAGAGGAAGATTCCGTTCCAGAGTATCTTAGAGACTGATGTTCTTAAAACCTATGTTTGTAGGTATTTTCCCACTGCATCCTGAGCAGTGCTTCGGTGGTTGTGACCTTGCTGCCTCCTCATTTTCTCCATCCCCATTCATTCTTTCTGTTGCTGCATTTGAAGCATTCTCTCTCTTGTCCTCTCCAGGCCCGGGAAGTAGGGCAGTGCTTGGCTGTGGAAGTGGAGTCTGTTTCCCTACGAATGAAGCAGAGGAGCACCTCAATTTCTGAGACACAGAATCTCTCCAAAGAAGTTGGCCAGTTGACCAAAGTAAGGATTATACTCCTGTACAGAAAGATCCCAGCATAAGCTCTATACACTTGAGGCACATGACTTCTTCCCTACTGGGTTCACATCTTACCGTGGTCAAAAGGAAGGGTATGGTGCTGCCTGCTGGTGCCACTCTGGTAGCAAAGATTTTGGTCAGTGTCTAGGTCAGTGTCTGTTGCAAATGACCTGCTGCCAAAGGGAATGGAGACAATATTCCCTCTGGCAGCAAGGTAGGGAGAGTAGAACAGTGAAAAAGAATTCCCAGGCTTTAAATGCCCAGCTGAAAGAGAAAGGTACATGCCACAGCAACTGTCTGGCCTGATGACACAAGGGTATAGGAGGTTCTGGGAAGAGGTGAGGCTCCAGCCTGACTTGTGGAGAACTAGCAGCTTTTTTTTTACCTACAGCTTAGTGTCCTTACACAGGAAATTGTCTTGCAGGTGGTGGCTAGCATTGCAATGCCCCAGTGGCAAAGAAAAGAACTACAGACTATCCTCAAAGCACTACAGCGAACAGCCAACACAGCCATCAAGAAACTGGAGTTGCAGCAGGTACTGTGGCAGCAGCACCCTTACTTGCAGCCTGCTAGTAGCACTGTGTGGTATACACTGTTGGACTTGGTTTCTCTGTCACACTTCACAGCCACTCAGTCACCAGGATGCCATTAGAAAGCAGAGTAAAGGAGGTACAATGACACACAGTGCAACACGGGCCCTATATTGGGTTGATTTCACTGGCATTAACCAGGGCCATCATTTAAAATGCAGTGAATAACTGGCAGCTTTTGTAACCTGCAGAATCCCTGTGTCTTTCTGCCTGTGAGGATGGAGAGCCCCACATTGGCACTTTTGGGAAACACCAACGGGTGGATAGGCATCACTTTGCTGTTTTTACATGGAGAAGACAAGGTGACCCTGAAAATGGGCTTTACAAGGACATTCAGTAAGACAGTAGCAGGGCAGAGCCTTTCTCCCAGCCATATGGATATTGCTCTGGCTTCCCACTGCTTTTATGTCTTGCTAATTCACATGATTAAATTAAAAGCCCTTTCAAAATGCTTATTCATTACGTTGTGTTATCCATAGGAACTACTCTTAAAGTAGGAGCATCTTGCCACAGGAACCTCTCTGAGATGTGGCAATGTGTTGGTAGAGGAGAGAACCTGGGGACCAAACAGGTCACTGTCTATTCGACATTTGAAAGGAGTTCATCTTTGTTTGCTTTTGAGGAAGGAGAGTTGTACAGGTCCTTGTGTGGAGATTTTATTCTAGTCTTACTTCTGCTAACATACAACCTTCCTTTATCCCACAGAGTAGCACTTCCATTCCCTTTATACATATGTTGCATACATATATCCCCATTCAGCCCACCCTGTGCAACCTATAGCGCATCAAGTGCTGTGTGTTTCCTCCTCCAGGCTGAAGAGAAGGCACAAAGCCTGCTAGCAAAACATTGCAACCAGCCTGTCATCGTTGATACAGTCCCAGCTGACTCCCTCTCTGTGAGTAATTGATGTTACTCGTTGACCTAGCAGTACCTCAGATGTTGCATACAGTAAAAGGGAGCTGCTAGACACATATTCTGCTGCATGCCAGTTTCCTTTGCTATAGCCTGACCCATCTTCTCTCTGCCTTGCATAGATCCTAATGAAGGTAGTAAACCAGCTGTGTGACAAGTCTCCTGGCTCATCAGTCCTGCTGCTCAGCCCTCAGGCTTCTGGTGAGGTGCTCTGTGCCTGTCAGGTGTCCAAGGTAAGCAGAACCCTGGTAGAGACATAGGGAACCTGTTTGCAAAGGGGGACTGGACCCCACTGCTCAGCAGGTCCTAGCTGAGGCTTTTTCTGGGATTCTGCCCAGTGTTGGTGGTTATTCATGCAGTGATAGGACGCAGAATAACCATACTGGGACCAGATATGCTTTCAGTCTCTGCTGGGCACAAATATCCCTGGATCCTCCAGACGATGTTTGCCCAGGAGCAGGGCACAGCATTGACATGTAAGCTCAGATTTTGTGGTCCTTGCAGTTGTGACTGCTTCAGGTAGTGAGAGCCAGGCTGAGTGGAAACAGAATGTTGTTACATTTCTTTATCCAGACTGAAGAGTGCTCCACAGTCCAAATTACTCTGCGTCTCTTCCCCAGAATTGCATCCCTGTGTTCTCTGCTGCTGACTGGGCCACGGCTGTCTGTACACAGATGGAAGGGAAAGCAGGAGGCTCTCCTGTTGTCGCGAAGGGCAGTGGAAGTGCCAAGGGCATGGAGGGAGCCCTGACTACTGCACTGAAGTTTGCTCAGAGTAAACTCTGAAATAACTGTGATGCTTTGGTGTCAGGACAGCTGTACACAGCCCAGCTGCAAGCTGCATGGACACTTGATGCAGAACACATTGTACTCTACTGATCTGAAAGGTTTAGCAGGTCCCGCACTGAACATTGCTGTTACCACTGCATTGAAGCATTTGGCTTCTTGGCCATCAGGAATCAAGAAAAACCCTGCTTGTGATCCCACTGACAGAATGATGCTGCTGCTTCTCAGCATGGATAGATGGGGATTGATCCTTTGAAAGCAACAGTTGCAGCAGCAGATCCTGCTTCTTCTGAAACAATGTAGTTCTTGCCACAAGACCAGCACTGAGAGGCACCATGAGAGCATGAGGAAATGTCACAGTGTTATCCTAAAGCCATTAAATGGCATAGAGTGTTTGATCTCCTCTGATGTTTCTTGTTAGCTGCATCTGGTTTTTTTCTGCACTGTTTTGGCAAAGGGTTTTCTTCTGTCCCTTCAGCCCCACAAGTCAGCACAGACTCTTTTCTTGCTCAGAAAACCATCCTGCTGCAGAACTCAGGACACCCTTCTGATTGCAAATGCTACTATAATTAAAAATGGGAAGAGAAGTTCCACCCTGCTTGTGAGCTCAGCCTTGTTAGGCAATACAACAAGTAGTGCTGAAGCCAGTCTGCAGTACTGAACCACAGAGGGAACAAAATCATCCCAGTTTCCGCCTCTTTGCTCATCCTGATTTTCTCCTGCCATCTGCCTTGTAACTGCTTCCTTCTCATGCTGCCTCCTGGCTTCTCATGTACCCAGCACTTACCTAAAAACCATCATGGATCTGGTGAGTTGTGAATGGGGACTGTTGCTCTGTTGCAGTGTGGAACTCGCTGCAGCAGGACACGTAGTCTTGAGGTGAGCAGGTCTCCCTCCTTGTGGTGGGTCGACCTAGGCCGAGCACCAGGTACCCACCAAGGTTCTCTATCATGTTCTCGCCCTACACCACTCCCACGGCCTAACAAGAGGGAAGAGAACGAGATGAAAGCAGCCCGTGGGTTTTAGTAAAGGCAGTTTAATAAGCAAATAAAGAGAGGCAAGGCCATGCGTGCAAAGCAAAGCAAAATTGAGCTTTAGTCTCTACTTCCCCTAACAGGTGATGTCCAGCCCTCTCCTGGGAAGCAGGGCTCCGAAATGTGTAATGGTTGGTTGGGGGACAGATGTCTTCTTCCTGCCCATATTCCCCTCCCTCTGCCTTTTATTACTGAGCTGATGTCGTATGGTATGGAATAGCCCTTTGCTGTCTCAGTTGTGTCCCCTCCCAAGATCTTGTCCACCCCATCCCCTTGGTGCTGTGCCAGCCTTATGACAGTCACAGCATCATATGTTATATTCAACCCAAGGCACAGTATTTCTGAGGACTGCTATGGGGACATTAACTCCATCTCAGCCAAAACCAATACAGTAGTCACTTTTCATAAGCACTAGCAGTACCAGGAAACTTGACTTGTAAAGACATCATTGTTAGCAATGTCTAGAGCTCCTGGCCAAAGCAACATTATTTTAGATATTGTATTGACCTAAATAAAGAGATCACAAATAGTAACTGATGGAAAGGTGCAACAAGATAGTGATATAAGCAGGTTTCTCCCTATGAGTGGGATGAATTTCACCAGCACATAGGGTTGCCTGGCATTGTGGAGGAATCACAGAGCCATAGAAAGGTTAGAGTGGGAAGGGACCTTTAGAGGTCATCTAGTCCAACACCCCTGTTGTGAGCAGGGGCACCTATAACTAGATCAGATTGCTCAGAGTCCTCTCCAATGTGACTTTGAGTGTTTCCAGGGATGGGGTATCCACCTCCTCTCTGGGCAACCTGTTCCAGTGCCTCACCACCCTTACTGTGAAAAATTTCTTCCTTATATCCAGTCCAAATCTCCCCTCATTTAGTGTAAAGCCATTATTCCTTGTCATAGTGCAGCAGGCCTTGCTAAAATTACTGTCTCTATATTTCTTATAGGCTGCAGTAAGGTCTTTCCAGAGCCTTTTCTTCAGGCTGAACAACCCTGACTCTCTCAGCCTTTCCTCATAGGAGAGGTGTTCCAACCCACTGATCATTTTTATGGCCCTCCTCTGGACCCCCTCCAACAGGCTATGTCCTCCTTGTGCTGAGGACTCCAGAGCTGGATGCAGTACTCCAGGTAGGGCCTCACCAAAGCAGAGTAAAGGGGCAGAATCACCTGCCTTGATCTACTGGCCATGCTTCTCTTGATGCAGCCCAGGACTTGGTTAGCCTTCTGGGCTGTGAGAACACATTGTCTGTTCATGTCAAGCTTTTCATCCACCAGTAACACCAAGTCCTTCTCGACAGGGGCGCTCTCAATCACATCATCTCCCAACCTGTATTAATATCAAGGATTGCCCTGACCCAGGAGCCTTGTTTGAAGCTTTGTTGAACCTTATGAGATTCACACATGCTCACCTCTCAAGCTTATCTAGGTCCCTCTGGATGGCATTCTGTCCCTCAGGCATGTCAACTGCACTGCTCAACTTTGTGTCATCTGCAGACTTGCTGAGGCTATACTTTATCCCACTGTCAATGTCACTGATGAGGGTATTGAACAGCAGTGCTCCCAGTATGGACCCCTGAGGGTCACCAGTTGTCACTGATCTCTACCCTTTCAAAAATGGGGACTTCACCTGACTGCCAGGACTTTGCAGATATCATAGAGAGTGGCTTGGCAACTACATCAGCCAATTTCCTCAGGAGTCTGGGATGCATCCCATTGAGACCCATAGAGTTACTTATGTTCAGGTTCCTACAGTGGTCATGAACCTGATCTTCACTTACAGTAGGAGGGATTTTACATCCCCCCCCATTCCTGTCTTGTGGTCCACTGTCTTGGAGGTGTGACAAGAGGACTTCACAGTAAAGAGTGTGGCAAAAAAGTTGTAGAGCAGAGGTATAACTTCTGTCCTCCTCTGGGATATTACACAAACCTTTCTATGCTGGTCAGTAAGCAGGGCTACAGCCTGCTGCAATGGTGCTGGATCTTCTGCTTCAGCCAGGGCAGTCTTGGAACCTTCTAGCTTGGAGTTCATTTTCTTTTTCCTCCTTTGCTGCTCTTGGCCTTTCTGGACATGAAATTCAGTATTTCCTTTTTCTGAGCCTGCAAGGATTATTTGGGTCATCAATGAGGTCACAGTATAACCAAGTCATGGTCTTATTAGATCTTATAAGCTCAGTAACACTAAACCTGCTCTGTAATTGAAGGAGAAAAAAAGATCTTGACCTATCAACGAGTTTTGTGGAGGCATCTGTGGTGCCATTATCACCCCAGGCTGGTAAAGTAGGTTGCTGCAGTAGAAATACTGGAGTTTGAGCCACAGCCATGCCAGACCATCACTGATCATCAGAGAGAGCATTTTCTCCAGTTCTCCTGGCAAACCCTCAGTGCACAGACTTACTTCCCATCCTCCCATTACCTTGCCACAGAAGGACAATGCATTCATATCCTTTGGTGCAGCCACAGTAGCTGCCACGTTTCTGCCTGGGACACCCTGCATTTCAGTGACAGATCAAGTGATGCTCAGCTGGAGGCCTTGGGGGAATGAAACGCGAGCTCTAAATGTAGTTCCCTGGCCAAAATAGCAGCCTACATTCCCTTACAGTCATCAAGGATCTAAGGTGTGAGCATACCCTGGGCAACTCCAAATACATGCACACAGAAGGGACGGCAGGAAACGGGAAACTAATTAAAGAGACAATGAGTTTTTTGCTGTGAACAAGTGCTGTCAGGTTGGCAAGACTTTCATAAGTCCAGATGGACCCCAAGGTCCCTTAAGGGCACTTGCAATGCAAGGGCTTGTCAGCCCAAATCCCAAGCAACTTTCTGACTTTGGCAAACGGGGAGCAGAAAGTGCACACTTATCTCACCTGCTTTGCTCCAGGAGTTTTGCTCCCAATAGCCTGGGCTGCAGAGTGAGAGGCTGGCACACAGGGCCTGTGAGAAGCCCAGCTCTCCCTAGGCACCCCTGGCACCACTGCCAGCCCAAGCCCTGGGGCAGGCTGCTGTAGGGACCTGAGGCACTGCACCCCTGGAGTGGGATTCATTCCAGGAAGGTGCTGGGATCATAGAGGTGGTGGAAGAGCTGAGCCACAGAGAGAGTGCTGAGTGCATGCTGAGCCACAGGCTCAAAAGCCGTGGGGCTTGGTCCTTCATGGCTGGAACTGAGCTTCTCTCAGAGACACAGTATAATGCAGCATGTCCAAACTGAGCCCTGCAGCAAGGAAGAACAGCTCAGGAGCTGCTGAAGGGAACCAGAGCACAGCTCCTCTCCTGCTTGGGGCACCTCATCCATCCTGTACCCTACTTTACCCTGGAGATAGGAGCAGTATGTGTGCTGCTAGCTCACAGCTGAGCCTGACGCTGAGTTCCCTCCCCTCCCGGGCTGAGGTGAACCCCTCAGGACCAGCCCACCAGCAGGTAGAAGCAGCAGACCCTCTGCATTTGCAGGGACACCCACGCACACCAGCACACATCTCCCAAATACCCACTGTAAGAATTTGTACCTGCACTTACAGAGATTTCCCTTTGCACAATTTCATCCATCCTGTAAATGCTGGCACTTGTTGCCCAGAGAGGTACTAGATGCTTCAGCTCTGGAAACATTCAAGATCAGGTTGGACGAGGCTCTGAGCAACCCGATCATGTTGAAGATATTCCTGCTCATTGCAAGGGAGGTTGGACTCTGTGACCTTTAAAGGTCCCTTCCAACCCAAACCATTTGGTGATTCTATGTGCATAGTGATAGTGTGCACCAATCTAGTCATGTCACACATACACACATGTAACCCAGAAAGCCACACATCCACTTATGTGTGGGTTTCTGGGTTCCATTTGTAGGTTCTCAGCATCACACCATCCCCCACGTGGGCTCCCTGCTCCCACAGAAGTTGGGCACCATGCCAAGCAGCACCCATGTGCGAGCATCCACTGCACGACACACATAAGTCTGCAGTGGTGAAGCAACTCACATCCAAAGCCAAAGCACTTGTGCCAAGGCAGGGCATCCAATTCCTTGGAAGCACCTTTAGCTGCCTGAGAAAGGAGCAGATGGCTCTATACTAGAGGTGTTTAGCTGAAGGACAGGCAGCCTGTAGGGCACATAGGCAGGGCAGGAACAGTCCCTGGCCTGGCAATGAGGGGCAGGGTGGTCTCTGAACCCCTAGCTACCCAAGGAGCAGTGCTGGGGAAAGAGCCAAGCTTACACAGCAGCAGGACACTGTCTGCAGTGGTGTGTTGAGAGTTCACAGAGGCAAGAGAGGCATTTCACAGGGAATCCCAGCAGCTCACCTTTGCCGTGTGCCCTTCATGGCCAGCTGGTTCCATGCACGAGAGCGTTGGTGCCTCACAGTCAGCTCGTCAGCTTGGATTGCAGCTGGCATTACTGTGCTGCTTGCTCAGCTGCAACCCAAGCTCCTCTCTCCTCCAGAAAGCACTGGGGCTGGGAGAAGGGCCCCACTCCCCCTCCATCCTCCCCACCACCAGCACCAGCATCATCGCAGCCACTATCAGGAGCACCCTGCTACTGAGCCCTCCATCCTGACCAGGTTACAGCCCACTGGAGGGAAACTGAGCAAGGAACTTTGATTGATTTATGCCATTCTGGGTCTTAGTCTGCCAGAGAGTGGCTGGTGAAGGCCTAGGATGTCAACACAGAAGGTATGCCAATGAGGCTGCCATTGTATTGCCTGGTCTGCATCCAGACTCAGCATCCATAGAGCCATGTGCTGCTGCATCCACTCCACACTGCAGAGCCACTCGCCCTGCCATCATGCAACCACAGCAGCCTCCCAGTGGCAAAATGAGCAAAGATACACCCATGACCAGCCCCAGGCACTGAGAAACTGCTGCCTATGACAGTATCCCCTGAGATTGGAGATGGGATGGAAGGAGACCTTGTTTTGAAGGGTCATCTGTGGGAGAATCTGGAAGGAGGTCTATCTTGCCTGGGTCCATAGTGCCAGCCAGTGCTGCTGTGTCATTCAAGTTGGAGGGACTCAGAGTAAGTTACAGAGCCCTACTATCCATAATTCTAGATCTGCTGCAAATCCAGTCCCCCTCCCTGTGTTTTCAGCTGGCTGTAGGGTCCCTATCCCAGAGCTATTGCTATCAGATAGTCTGGTCTTTCCAGGATGTTCCATGCAGGCCTGCTGCTAAAGCCCCTGAAGCTATGCAGACACTGGGTTACTATTCCAGTACTCAACCAAGAGCCCTTCCTCTCCTTCTAGTCCTTTCCTAGCCTCATGTCATGCATTTCCCTTGTGCTTCACATTAGAGGTTGCTTGGGCTTGAACTCCAGGAATAGGAAGATAAATCTGAGCCTACGTAGACCTTCTTTTGACATGGTGAGGAATTATTTACACTTGGGTTGGGATTTGCTGCTCTACTAATTTTGTTGTCTCCTTATTTGCCTGTTTGTCCCACATTTCAGACAGCGTTCCCTCCCTCCCCCTTCTTTCCTTTGCTGCCCCAACATGTGGATGCATTTCCTCCCTTCTCCTCCTCCTGGCTCGCTTGGTTAGGCAGGTGCCAGAAAAAGCCACACAACTCTAATATCACTAAGATTTACAGAGAAAGGGGGAAAGAGATGAAAATCTAAATGACCTTTAGAACAAGAGATCTCTCAGGTACCCTCCCCCACCCAGAAGCAGCTTCTCTGGTCTGCTGTAACCTTCTCCTCCCTGTCCCAGCATTTATTTATAAGCACCATCAATAATTAATAAGTTGCTCGCTTCTTGCTTGCCTCAGCTGCTACGTTGACAGAGACATCTCTGATGTTTCCTGGCTCAGCCTGGCAGCTTTGCTCACTTGGGCCTTTAATTTTGTTCCCTGCCTTGTTAGAAACACAGAAATCACCCACCTGGAATGGACCAGAGGTCTGGAGAGCCACAAGAACACCCTGCAGCAGGTTGGTTGCTCTGAAAGCAACCCAAGACCTGCTGGGTGTCACAGCCCTGCAGCAGCAGCACGGGCTGGATGTTTGGGATGCTATGGGCACCACTGCTCCTTGCTGGAGTCAGGCTCCAGGAGAAGAGACCCCCTTGCCTACATCTGAGGGCTGGGGAGCTCCCACACTGGCAGTTCCTTGCTTAGAAAAGAGCAAGCAGGGAATCTGCTGCTGGGGTCCCTAGCCCCAGGGGAGCAGCATCACCCTGGGCACCCTGCCCCAGGAACCCAGCCAGAGAGGTGGAAGAAGGAGAGCCCTACCAAGCAGTGGAGTATAAAAGAACAGCTGAGCGGGATGAATTGACCCTAGCAGGCAGAGCTGGAGGCCTTACAATAAAGGGTTACAGCCGGGCTTAGAAATCAGAGATGGAAGGCTTTATAATGGCCTGGAGGAAGCACTGCAGGGCATAACCCAGGGACAGGTCAGGCACAGAGGAAGCAGCCAGGCTTGACACAGCACTGGCACTTCAGGAGTCCTTAGGAACACTTGTGGGTTCAAAGGCAGCCTGGAGGCATCAGACAAGCTCTGACCCTTGAACAAATGCAGTTTTTAGGCAGCCTCGTTCAGCAGCTGTGAGGAGAGCCTGCAGCATGCCAGGGCTGAGCCCAGGTCCTTTCGTCACTGCAATCCCGATGCAGTGATGGTGCACATGAAGGAAGCCCAGTGGTTCTCCCTGAGCTGGCCTGTGATGTTGCCAGGCATGCTAGAGACATGTAGACAAGCAATGGCAGATAGCCACAGCCACAGACTTTCATCAGCCTGCAGTCAGTTACCCCCAGCACTCAGCACAATACCTTGAGCTCCCCTGCTCCACTGGCTGATACCTGAAAGGCAATGCAAAGAGGGCCAGAGCTCTGCCAGGGCACCCACACCCCACTGCAGAGCCAGGGAGTGCCCAGGGGCCAGGCACAGCAGTAGCAGGAAGCAGATCTGTCACAGAGCGGGGCTCTGGAAGGACAATGATGGCAGGTGGCAGCTCCACAGCTCTGCCGGTGCTGGGCTCCACTGGGGTGGGAAGAGGGCACCAAAGGACAGTGTCAACTCAGCAGCCCTAAGTGTACAAGCTTCCAGGCTGTCCTATCCCGTCAGTGTCCAACTCCTGCCACAGCCACAACCCCAGCATTGTCCTTGCTGTGATGGGGTGGACACGACTCTCCTTCTGAGCACTGTCCACATCCTTCAAGGGAAGGGGTGGCTCCCTGCAAGGGGTATCACAACCAAGCTGCTCTTGATATATATATAAGGAAAGTAGGAACAATGCTGTCATTTCAAATATAACAAAGCCCTTGGACCTCTGAGCTGCTTTCTGGTGGTCACAAGAGGGAAAGGTTCTGCATGGCCTGCCTTGGGCTTTTCAAAATCACCCTGTGCACTGCCTGTGCTGTAGGACCTGAGCTCCCTCTGCATCTATCTTAGAGCACTTACCCTTGTCACAAGCACCTCCGGTGCAGTACAGCAAGGAGAGGTGTAAATTGGGGCTGGGAATGACACAGAGTCACAAGCTAAAATACAAAGCATGACCACTCTAGAGGAAGAAGAGACCACAAAAAGCCACTGGAGTTTCTCCATGAGAGTGCTGGAAAACAGCTTCCCACTAACTCTCATTCCCATCCTGGGAAAGGAAAAGCTTCACATCTGCTTTAAATGTCATGAAGGCTGCAGTAAGCCCAGACAGGAATAGAAGTCGAAGGCACTAACTAGATGCTTTCCCTCCTCTGAGTGAAAATGGAGCCAACTCCTCTCCTCTCCTCTCAGCCCCTCGCCTCGCCTCGCCTCGCCTCGCCTCTCCTCTCCCTCTCCTCTCCCTCTCTCTCTCCCTCACACCACCCCAGCACCACCAGTGCAGTGGACTGCAGGTATGTCCTGTCCAAGAGAAGCTTGCTGAACCTTCAGACCTGTTCATTGCAGACAGTGGTGGTGAGCAACCCCAGCTGAACAAGTAAGGAAGAAGGAAGTAAGTGGGGCAAGGGAGCATGGAGGAAACAGCAGCTGTGGTCACATCCTAGGCATTGCATGTTAATTATTGCATAGCCTGGGAGCTGAGCACAGAGATCTTCAGAGCGGGTCCACTCTTCTATGGCATAGCCTTGGTCTGGGGTCCTGCCAGTGCTTCCTACATTAATCCCACTGCAACTGGGAATGAAGACCAGGGAAGCTGGAGCAAACACGGCAGCCTGAAATCTGGCAGTGCTGATTCTCCATCTCTTTTCTGTAGATCAAAGGGTGGAGAGAAAGGGAGGGGGCCTGGCATAGCTCCTGCCTGAGCCTAGTCTGCCATCTGGCATTTGGATGCAACATGAGGGGCTGAGTGGGAGGCAGCAGAGGGACCTGAGTCTTCTGGACTGACACTGGAGGGATCTCAGAGAGAGGGAATGAGAGAGGGCTCCAGCAGCAAGGAGAGAGGCATTTGCAAATGGAAGCCAGTAGGTCCTTGGGCACAGATCCTGCTCACAGGAAGGTTTTCATGGTTCAGGCAAGAAAACATACAATCTGGGGGAAAAAAAAAACCAAACCTAAAAAACTTAGAAGAGGCAAACAAACTGTCTTGCCTGAGTTGCTTCATCTTGACAGGATGAGACACTGTGTCCTCCCTTTTCCTCTCACCCTGCTATAGGCAGCAAGGGTCACAGAAGGAAAGGGGTTTCTGCAGTGGAAAGTATTACCAGCTGCTTTGCTGAAACAAGCAGGCATAAACCCAAGTTTGGGGAGCAGCAAGGATTTGTTGGGACACTGTGTCTGTTTAGATGGGCAGAATGGCAGAGAAGTTCAGGTAGTAAAGCTCAGCCTTATCAAGCATCTTGGGCAAACATGAGGATGGAGAGTGTTCTGCCCCAGAGACAGCATCTGGGATGTATGGGAAGACTTAACAACCATCCAATTTTGCCTCCATCTTCCTGGGATGTGATTCCTGGGAGGCACAGCCTCAGTGGATGAAGAAAACCTCCCACACTATTTTTGCATCTGAGCTAAAGTAACTTGGATGAAAGAAATCTTCCTGCTTCAGAGTTCGGGTAAGAGGTAGAGTTTTGTAAGAAGGAAAAAACCCATCCATCTTGGGCAAGTCATATCCTAACTAGCCCCAAAGCAGCTGAGCTGTGCCTCTTGGGAGATGGGGGACAAGTACAAGCCTATCCTGGGACTGGCTTGTACTAGCAGCAGAGGAAGGATGCCCTTTTTCACAGACCTTGGTGCAATGCATGGTAGTAGGTATGCCAACCATAACTATAGGTCATAGCCCCTGGTTATTTCTTCCCCTGTTTTGTTTGTGTAATTAATCTGAAAGAGAGAGTATCTAACCCATCCATGCCCTCAGGCTTTGGTGGCATCATTTATTAATTTTTAGGACTGTTTAAAGAATTAGTGGATGAGATATGGATTTGAAGGATGAACTATTCAGTGTATAAGAAATTGGCTGGATGGACACAGCCAGAGAGTTGCAGTCAATGACTTCATGTCCAGGTGGAGACCAGTAACAAGTGGTGTCACTCAGGGCTCTATCTTGAGGCTGATGCTCTTCAATATCTTCATCAATGACAGACAGTGGGATCAAGTGCACCCTCAGCAAGTTTGCAGCTGACACAGCGATGCATCAGACACAACAGAAAGGAGGAATGCCATCCAGGGAGAACCGGACAAACTTGAGGTTCAACAAGTCCAAGTGCAAGGTCCTACACTTAGGTCAAGACAATCCCAAGCATGTGCACAGACTGGGAGAAGAACTCATTGAGAGCAGCCCTGTGGAGAAGGACTTGGGGGTTCTGGTGGATGAAAAGCTGGACATGAGCCAGCAATGTGCACTTGCTACCCAAAATGCCAACTGTGTCCTGGGCTGCATCAGAAGATGCATTGCCAGCAGGTCAAAGGAGGGGATTCTGCCCCTCTACTCTGCCCTTGTGAGACCCTATCTGGAGTACTGCATCCAGCTCTGGGGCCCTCAGCACAAGAAAGATATGGACCTTTTAGAACACATCCAGGAGAGGGTCACAAAGATGATCAGAGGGCTGGACCACCTCCCCTGTGAAGACAGGCTGAGAGAGTTGGGGTTGTCCAGCCTGGAGAAAAGAAGGCTAAGGGGAGACATTATTGTGTCCTTCCAATACTTATAGGGACCTTATAAAAAGGAGAGACTTTTTATATGGGCAAATAGTGATAGGACAAGAAGGAATGGTTTTCAACTGAACAAGAGGAGATTTAGATTAGATGTTAGGAGGAAATTCTTTACTCAGAAGGTGGTAAGACATAGGAACAGGTTGCCCAGAGAAGCTGTGGATGTCCCATCCCTGGAAGTCTTCAAGGTCAGGTTGGATGAGACCCTGGGCAACATGGACTGGTGGGTGACATCTCTGCCCATGGCATGGGGGTTGGAACTAGGTGATCTTGCTGGTCCCTTCCAACCCAGGCTATTCTGTGATTCTATGATTCCATGATTTATCTCGCACACACACCTGCAGGGCTCCTGTGTGTCATTAGAAAGGCCAGGGCAAGAGAAGCTCCTGCAGTCTGCCATATGGCATGCTCTGCCTCCTCCCCTGTGCCCAGCATCCATGGGTAAGGCCTGTGGGATATCCTGGGGAGACAAGCCTCAACTCTGACTGTGAGCCCTGCTGCCTGCAGAGCTGCCACAGGTAGCAGATGGGCCTGTCTCTCCCTGCCAGTGCAGGCAAGGGGGGTTGGAAGGTAGGAGGGGGAACAAAATCCGGCTTAATTAAGGGTAATTACCATTCATCCCAGGAAGCAGTAGGAGACAAAACCCACGTTCTCCCTGTCTATTAATAGCTGTCAGCAGCTGCACAGTTCCTGCTGGGGCCCAGGGAAAGTGGAAAGCTCTGGGAGGAGCAGCAGCACAGAGAGCATCCTGTTCCCCCATCCTTCAGCGCTGGCTGTGCAGGGGTCTTTTTCCTCCTGCCAGGGTACTGTTTCTTTTACTGCTTGCCCTAGGACTCCAGGAGATGCCAGCTGCTTTTAAGCAGTATTTTCTAAGCAAAGAGCTGGGAGCCAGCCAGAGGAGGGCTTGGATACAGGGCTTTGGAGCCAGTTCCTGCTTCTAAGTTTCCTCATTTTGCTGACTCCTGCAGTTTTGGTCTCTTTCTATGCTCCTCATTGAAAGGGTAGAAGCCATACATGCAAGAGGACTCCCCTGGCACCAAGGAAAAACCTTGCTGGTTCCTGCCCTAGTGAATGCCTTTGGTGTCAGGCAGCCATCAAATACCAACTACTTCTTCTCAAATGAGACCTTCAGCTGCACCCACAGTTCTTCCCCCCTCTGAGAGATGAACCACATCTGACAGATGGGTGTTGCCTTGCTGAAGGCATCAGCTAGAGATGCCACCCCACATGGCATAAAGGACTGAAAATTATATCCGGAACCGGTATGGTGACTTCTGGCCATCATAGTGTGATGTGAGGACAAAGGGGGCTGCAGCAGATGCATAATCAGAATTGACCAGGTGGATACATGCACAGATGTGGGGTTTTTTTTTCACCTTCTACTCCTGCAACCTCCAGCTGCCACTGTGAACAGCCTGCTGCTTGCTATGGGCAAAATCCTTACCAAATGGGTTTGTGCAGTCTCTGAGGAGACAGGTGGTGCTAGTGCACCAACCAGAGAAAGGGAGAGGGAGAGAGGTGAGGGTCCACCTGGGTCCCCTTCTTTCAGCTGTTCACCTTGAAGTGGAAGATATCTAGATTAAGAAGGGCCTCATCTAGCATCTTTGAGAGCAACAAGGCTCTGCTTCTTGCTGGAGCCCGTTGTTGAAAGAAACCAGAACACCTGCAGAGAAGGGAAGCATCAAAAGAGAGCTCCCCAGGCCAACCATGGAGAGGTAACTCGGTCTTTTTACTGCTGCAGGTCCCTGCAGCACACAAGCTGCATTTAGGCCACCAGTCTCTCTCCCTGAATGATCTTCAGCAAGAGTGGCCTGCAGTGCTATGAAAGACCATTTAGGGATGATGCAGAGGTTTGAAGCTATCAAAGCCTGAGGTTCTGGTGCCACGGCTCTAGAAATCACACCCAGTTATGCGCTTTAAGACATGGGCAGATAAAGCAAGGCTCAGCTCAGAAATTGAGCACAATTGTGAAAGTAGCTCAGGGGGTCTATATCTGCAGATCCAATTTGGCTATCTTTGTTATTCAGGGGTCATACTCTATATGTGCATGGAAATCAGTGCAAAAGAAAATATTTCTAGTTTTATATTGCACTCATTTCTAGTTTTCAAGATCTTGAAACCCTGAAGATATGTTCCCAGGTATAACATGGTCATTGTGGGGCCAGTATTTGTAAAGAGCTTTGCAAGGCTTCTAACACCCCCACTGTGTTAAACACCAGCTTGACTCACAGGTGGTGCCACTGTCTTCTTGGGAGTTGAGTGACAGAATCAGGCCACACCTAGAAAAAAAGTACATTGCTGCCAAAATCTAACTCCCCATCTTCAAAACTCACAAAGAAGGCCTCAAAATCCAGATTTTTCTTTTAATTCATGTCTCTTTGCACTTATTGTTTTGTTGTTGAGCCCTTTGGGTAATCTTGGATCATGTTTGTAGCATCTTCTTTATGACCAGGAGGTATATTTTATATGAAAGTCAGCACAGCTTCCTCAAAATGCCAGCTACCATGGGACTTGCAGGACCATCATGAGAGCTGGCACCAGAATTATGTATGCTCCCACAGGGCACAGGCTGGCTACATTTGCCATGTACCCACTACTGAGCACATCAGCATTTAGAAGGAGCAAAAGAAAGCCACATTTCAGTCTGAAAATCTACTAGTAAATGTCAAAATGCTTAGATCTGACATATGGGAAAGAGGAGATGCATGTTTTCTCCCTTTTTTTGCTCTCTGTATTCCACAGCATTACATGCGCAGTTGCTGCTGTGCTGAGGATTCAGGTCCTTCCCCTGCTCTACAAGACAGTGCTCACTAGCAGAATGGAAAAAGAGCAGACTGTGGAGGAGAGAGATGGGCATGCAGCAGATGGGCCAAGATCTTGCTGTTGGTAGAGTTCTCAAGATTTCCTCTCCTCCCCCTCGAACCTGCCTGCGATCTGTCATTCAGAGGTAACAGCCCCAAAATGCAAGGCCTTGAAGCAAGCCAGTTTCAGGCACCCACAGCATATCTTCAGCAAGGAAGTTGTTGCAGATACTGATGAGCCTTAAAATTCAAAGATGCAATAACAAAGTATCTTGAGCGTGACAAAACGTTTATCATTTAAATACCAGTACCTAACCATTCATGGAACACTACTTGACCTGCTCTTGCTACCCTGCCAAGAGACCATAGCAGCTGCCACTGCAGGATTGTAAGGGACCTTGACACCAGCACCCCCAGAGCAGCTCCCTGGGTGAGTGTGAGATCTGAGGGACATTGTGGGGAGATCATACACTTCTTCCATGCTGGAAAAGAGGACTCCCACCAAAGCACAGTGCCGTGGGCCTCCAGCACTGGTTTTCAGCAGCTTTGGTGGAGCAGGGTAACAGGGGACCCAATCCCAAATCCCATCTCTCTGCCTTCCTGCTGTTTCTGGCCCTCAGGCACAGCCCCCAACGCAAGTGGGACCAGCTCCCACATACACACACTCGGGCGGCCACCCTTGCCCGGCCTGGAGGGGTCACCCCAAACCCCACACCCCACTCTCCGAGTCTGGCCCCGAGGAAACCCCTTCCTCTTCCCCGCCCAGCGCTACCGCCCCGCCCCGGCAACGGCAGCGTCCTGAGCTACCGGCGGCGGCCGGTAAGGACCGGGCGGGCCGGCGAGACGCAGCCAGGCTGCTCGTACCCCCTCCCCGGCAGCAACCGGCAGCGACAGCCGGCAGAGACGGCACACGAAACCCCCAGGGCCGAGGGGCGAGGACTCCTCGTGTTTCACGCATCCTCCTCCCGGTAACTTCGCGTCGCCTCGGTGGACACCTCCAGTCCTCCCTCCGCGACAGTTTGCAGGTTTGACTCGAAACCAAGCGTCCAGCTCATGAGTTTTCTACCCTCTCGGGAACTCTGGAGAGGAGCTTCGCTGGGAGGAAGGAGCGTAGGTTTACACCACTGGCAACTGGGCTGAGGGACTGGCGAGGGGCTGGAGTGTTCAGCAGCAGGCAAATGTTTTCCTCTTCTCCCGGGGCCGAGAGACTCCTCTCCTGAGTCTTCTCAGGGTGCTGCGTGGAGTGGCCAGGGCTGTGGTGGCCAATGCTCAAGTCCTAAAGGGCTTTTTGGGCAACGACCCTCACCTGGGCATGCTGACACGTACCCAGGACTACAGTATTGGCCCCACTGATGACATTAACCATATTCCCAAATGGCTGGCTGGCCTCACTCAGCCCAGTCTCCTGTTACAGACAAATTCCATTATATCTGAAGCTAAATGGATTCCTCATTTGGCTCATATATTGTTTTTAAAACTTGCTTAAAGCCCGTTGCAGAGGCTCAGCCCCTTGATGAGCTGCAGTATGCTGCTCTCATGCACACTTAGCATCAGCCTTTTGAAGTGCAAGGGAGAGTGAAGCATCCCTGCAGGTGACAGCAGGATCATCTGTGTGAGCCCAAACTCACACTGATGTCCCTGCTAACCTGCCCGGAGTAGAGGCAACAGCACAAAGGGCAGGACACCTGCCAAGCAGTTGGCATTTTCAGGGTGCTGCTGCAGTTGCATGGGAGCTTCCTCAATTTCTAGGCAGACTGAGCTTCAATGGGAACACAATCTCGGCTGAGACACAACCAACCTCAGAAAGAATTTCTGCTGCAACACTCTCCAGTAAACACAGTGTTTACAGTTGCTCCATTTCTGGGATCACTGTACTGCTGGCAGGAGATAACAGCCAAAGGTCCCCAGTTTCTGTGCAACTCTTATTTTTTTATCTCCCTGGGCTTTGGAATGAATCAAAAGAGCAGAAATCTTTTATTATATTATTTATTCTGATCTGGAGATCAGAACATGTCCCATTGAAGGTGGTTTGTTAGGCATGCTAAGTAGCAGCATAAGTTGGCTCTGTGAGTGGATTTCTGTCAGCTTCTTCCTGAGAAAGGAAGTGTGATTTTTAATTTTATTTTATTTAGATGTTTTAGGATCATCTACCTTTCAGCCTAATCTGAGTGTTAAATGACATAAACTGGGAATTTACTATATGACCCTATTCACTGTATATCATTTAATAAAGTCTTTTCAGCATAAGTGACTGATGCATGTGTAGAGTAGGTGGGAAGGAGTGTGCATTAATGCTGTTGACTTGGCTTATGATAGTTATTCCAAAGCTTCTCCAGTGCTTCAATATGAGCTTAGAGAACTTGGCTATAGGAACTGGCTTGGCAAGTTAGCTCTGGCTGGGTGAGACTTCTGCAGCCAAGGCAGAGGAGATGCAAGGATGAAAGAGGTCCTTAACCCTGATGGTAAGCACACATGGTGGGGTGTGCTTCCCCTGCTGGGGGTGGTGGGAATGGATGCAGTGTGAGTGGTGACTCAGTGTCAGACTAAGCCTCCCTCCAGCACGGCAGGGGTGGGGTTGATTCAGATGGCTTGCGGGCTGGCTCTTGCACAGAGTCAGCCATGCTCTTGCTGTCTTCACGCTGAATGCTGAGTGGAGATGGTGGAGTCAGCTGAGCTAACTTGTTGTGGAGCCCAGATTGAGCTGTGTGCTGTGTGCTGTTTGCTGCTCCTTCGGCGCCATCCTATCTTAGGGCTGTTCCACATCTGGGTAGCACACACCTTCTGACCTCCCACTGCAGGCAAGATTCATCCAGTGTATGGAAGAGCTGCACTGTTTCTAGAGCCAGGTTTCAGCTCTGCCTGAGGGCAGCCATGTCTCCCATTTGGTCTCCAGGAGCCACTTTGGGGGAGTCTGCCTGTGCCATGGGTTACATACCCTCTAAAAATCAATCTGCCATTGGCAAAGGAGTGATCAGATCATCTGCTGGAATGCAGCCATGTAATTACCCTAGGCCACTGATGATGCACGGCTTTCCCCAACAGCTGGCCTTTAACAATTGCTTCCAAAAGGTCAGGAAAGCCATCAGAAGCTCCAATTAGCTGTGACAGGCCTGGGGGACAGAGTGACACAGATGCTTTTTGAATAGGACAAAGGACTGAGCAAGGAGAAAACATTTTTCCCAGTCACTTTTCTATTAATGCCACCTAACTGCCATCTAGCTGTGCTTTGCCCTTCTGCTGAAGTTCATCAAGCACCAAAACCTGAGTTTCAGCTGGGTCAGTGTGCTGTGGAGAATCAAGCCTCTTCTCTTCCCTCTCAAAGGTGACTTGCCATTACAGCATCTTCCTCTGGGGGCAGGGAGTATGGCCAGGAAAGGACTCCAAGTTCTCCCATCTGCCTATCATCCATTCCTCCTCCTTCCACAATGACCCTTCTTCAAACAAGGCTCTCTTTTTCAATAGCCTTTGCCTTTGTTATTCATATACCAGTGCCTTCTAGGACATACAGCTTCCCTGCCCTTGGCACTCTTTGTCCTCCTGCATTGTGCCACTGCTATCTCCACATTTTCATGACTCTCATTCTGAACCAGTTACTCTCTCCTCGGACCTTCTTCAAGTATATTTGAGGATGCCTTTACTGATGTATTTGCTGCAGTACAGCATGAATCATTTTTCATCAGCCCCTCTCCTCTAGTTCTCTCTGCATTTAAAAGATCTCCTCTCTTCCTCCTCTTGATAGTTCCTTTGCAGGCCCTTCCTCAGATGTCTTGGAGTGGGAAGTAGCAGAAGGAGGAACACTGGCAAAGCCATCTGCAAAACTTTCAGGGAGAGAGGGGCCTGTGCTGACTGAGGCAGTGCAAACTGGGAGGGCAGAGGAGAAGGGAGCAGCCTTGTGCAGGGGAAAGGCTGAAGATGTTTCATCTAGGAAGCACTGTCGAGCCTACATCCTTCACAAAGGAGGAGCTATTTGGAATCAAATTGCTGTTCAACTGAGGGATATTTTGGCACAAGATACTATGTGGCAGTTGCCTTCTGTGAAGGATGTTACCACAGGTTCCTTTTGACTCTATTCTGATGCAAGGCCACGTTTGCCCTGAGGTATCCTCTTGGTCTTGCAGGAAGCTGTCCTCAAGTCTGCCATTGTCATCCATCCATCTGCCTCATGTTTCTTTTAGGTACCCTGCAACCTCTAACTGCCTGGCCCTGCACTGCAGCCCTGTTATGTCCAGTTAGTCCCAGTAAGGATCAGCATGGTTCTGTATGGCCTGGGAGATGCACACCAATCCTGGGTGCTCTTGTTGAAACCAGAACTCAAGGGGCAGACTCCTCCCTGTTGTCTTCTCTGCCTTATTCAGATTGATAAGGCTGCTAAGGGAACCATTAGGACTTCCAGGCAATAACCATATTTGTGGGATTCTGATGGCTGAGAGTGCTGGTCCTGAGGTTGGGGTAAGAAACAGCAGATGGGAAACCTTGGTCTGGGAAAGCTCCACAGGGCTAATGGGACTGGGCCTTTTGCCCCAGGCTGGTTCATATAGCTAATATCTGCTTAGACTCAGTGTGGTCTGAACAGGTCTGACCCATCTTAGCAGTTAATGGATGTTTGGAAGAAGTTCAGCTGGATAGTAATTGGGGAAAGTAGAAAAAAAATCAAATACACTTACAGTGTATTCATCTGTAAAGCATCCAACTTTAAAGCGTGATAAGAACAGGCATACTGGATCAGATCAGGGGTGGTCTGGCCCAGTTTCCCATCTGACACTGGCTAGAAGTAGATGCCTGGAGAAGAGCAGAAAAACAATGCAAGTATGTGTGTTTCTTTCCTCCAGCACTCTCCCTGTCTCCAGCTGTGTTCTCTTTCATGGACTTGGCCTGGAACCTGCACAGACTTACAGCATCCACAGCATCCCATGGCAGGGAATTCCCCGGTTCAACTGCAAACTATGTGAAGAATCATTATTTTCCTTTGGTTTAAACCCAGCTTCTGCCAGC
This sequence comes from Bucco capensis, assembly GCA_013396975.1. NCBI lineage: Eukaryota > Metazoa > Chordata > Aves > Piciformes > Bucconidae > Bucco > Bucco capensis. The sequence continues at coordinate 485,040 of VWZO01005662.1, read as the reverse complement.
TGCGCTTATTTCATGTATTGGAAAAAGACAGCAAACTATCAATTCCTGTCCATCCTCTTCGACAGCACTCTGAATTAACACCACAGTATTTGCTTATCACATGTGGCAGCTAGAGACATCTTCGAACAGGGCACTGTGTAAAAGATAAGGCTGATTAATAGCTGTTTGCCTTGCAGAGGAGGCAGGCAAAAGGCAAAGGCCAAGTGCATTACAGGAGAACAGTGTGAGCAGACCATGCCTATTGCTAGCCACATTCTAAAAGTTGCCTTTTTTCTTTTTCAGGCTGCCCAGCTGGAAAATGTAGTGGTGACTCTCAAGCAATTTTCCTCTTGCTTCTCCTGAAGGAGAAGTTGGTCCTGAGCAGGATGCAGCAGCCAGAGGCTGGTGACAAGAGCATAGCCATTCCCTTGCTGTATCAATCCCAGGCCAGCCTCACTGTTGACTTGCACTTCGCGCACCGTGTCGTTGAGGATCCTGAGTGGTCCCTCATCACTGTTCCCCACCTCACTGAGCTCTGCCTCCAGCACATCATTCAGAATTTTGAAAGTAAGTAGAAGCGTGTTAGCCCTGGGACACGTGGAGAGAGATCATCAGTCCTGGGAAGCAAAGGGTCAACAAGGCAGACAGATGCATCTGAAAGGCAGAGTGTGGTACCCAGCTCAGCCAAAGGAACAGATGGGGTGAAATACTCCCTCAGGCAGCTAGTTAAACAAACTGTTTAGCTGCTAAGTATGTACTCGTGCAGTCTAGATATGGCTATAGTCTTCTGGGCTGCTATCCAGGATGTGACTCTGCTCTAACCTTGTCCTACCATTTCTTCTTCCTTCTGTGCTCTGTTGGACTCACTTACCTCAACTGTGGCCAGGGCTCTGGAGTTGCCATTTCCTTCTCTTGATTCATGCATGCATTACAGTAGCAGTGAGCATGGAGATTTGTTGTGCTGAGTGCTGTACAAAGAGGTGGAGAATTGCTCCCTGCTTTGAGGACCTACCATCTTAGAATTCGTATTGTACTCACTGTCTCAGGCCTTCTCCATGGATTTTGGTGGCAATGTGACAAGTTATGTCCTTAGGCAGTGAATGTGCTTTTGAAGCAGGTGGACTAATGAAACACAGCAAAACAGAAAAGGCATGTTTCATCTGGAAACTGACAGGGAGAAGGAAAGGAAGAGTCTATCTGTCTTTTTGGTTGACTCAGTGAAGCAGCAGAGAAGACCAAAGGTCTAAGGCTGTGTCCTCAGTGGGACTGTAAGACAGTACAGAGGAGCTCAGTGCTGCCTTATGCCAGGAGCTGACAGTAACTGGGGATCTGAGCTGGGACACCCCTGTAGCCTGGTCAGTCAGTCCAACGTCAAATGGATTGGACCTACATTGTGTGCACCTAAAAGCAGTATGCTCAATGTCTTGGGGTCTCTCATGCCATTACCTGAGCTGTGCAGCTGCATCTTGCCCACTGCTGTGGCCTCAATAAGCTCAAGTGAAGGTAGCCCAGTTCTGCCTGTACATGTCCCACCTCTGCTGGTTGTGTGGGACTTTGCAGAAGTCACTGCAGTGCCAGCTATAGGACACTGGAGAATAGACTCCGGGAAGAGACCGTGGTAAAACTGCTTGTCCTTAAGGAAGGAAATGCCACAGAGGCAGAGGAAATACAAAGCTAGCCCTACTTTGTGTCTCAAAATCTGATTTCCCATGCACAGATAGGCCTCTCTGCTGATGATTTCTGTTACTCAACACTACTGTGTACCTGTCACCAAGCATCCATGTATGAGTGCACATGGCTTTTCTCTGGCATTTCTTACCACAAAGAATTTCCACCAGACGGAAGCCAGCTGAGACTTAGGGCAAGCATTGGGAAAGTGGCTGAGGGGAGAAAGCTCCTGGGAAAAGAGAACTTTTATTTAAACAAGGTGGACCTAAAGGCTAAGAGTGTGTCTCAGTGGAAAGGAACAGGAATCAATTTGTGGCAAGACAGACACCTGAGTTAAGATAAAAAGGCACAAGGACTTGCACAAAGAGCACACAGTTGTTCTCAAATATCGTCCTTCAATATGCTTGGAAACCAAAGGGAGAAAGGTCAGCAGATGACAAGCCAATCTCTCCCATTGCTGTAAGGCTGAAATAGCTCTCTTGGGAGCAGAAGTCCTGCTCTGAATATAAACTGCATTCAAACTAAATTTAAACTAGGAGCTAAGTTTCTAGTGTGCTTCCCAAATATTATGGGAATAAACCCAATTACTAATTCTATTGTAAAAGGGAGAAATTTTACACAGAAAGGCAGGAGATGAATCCTACACATTTTCTGCCAGCTTACTTCCCTGCACCAGCTTCTGGCAACTGAGAAGAGAACCAGTATTAGCAGAGGCAAGGGCATGGGCACACAGCTGGAGGCCCAGGCAGAAACATAGAGCCAGCCATGGTTCCTACAGCCCAGACCAACCTCTCCTTCTCTTCATTCCCTCCAGAAAACCCTATTTTGGACCGTCTTCTGCCTGAGCACCAAAGGAAGGTGCTGGATAGGCTCTCCACTGGCCTTCCACTCACTGTGACTGCCAACCTAATAAGTGATGAGGACTACTGGAAGAGATGCTGCACTGAGCGCTGGCAAGTGTGTGACATCTCCAACTATGGAGACAGCTGGAAAAGGATGTTCTTCGAACGTCACCTGGGCAACATCCTGAAATGTTTCATCCCTGACACCACAGAACCGAAGCAGGTCCTAGATCTTATCCCGCTCTGCAAAGACTATGTGAGGAAACTGGAGATTGATCAGTTCCTGCCACCAGTGCATATAGATCAAAAGGATGAGGAAGATGATCTCTCTGATTCAGGGAGTGATTTTGGATTCAGCAAGGTTTCCACAGAGCACTACAACCTGAAAGACCTCATTACTGCTCTCCCTCACCTTGAAGAGCTTCATCTCACTTATGGCGTGAAGGATTGTGGCATGAACTTTCAATGGAACCTCTTTAACTTCACCCAACAAGACTGCTCCAACCTGGCTGCTGCTGTGAAGATGTGCCACAACTTGAAAGTAACATACCCCAAAACTAAACCTTCCTTCATCAGCTAGATCTTCAATTTGCCTGGGGATAGAAATCCAGGGACCAGCTCTGCTTACTGGCAGCACCAGTCCTTTTGAGGTTGCAGTCTGGCAGAGTGCATAGAGGTTAATTTGCTGGCCTAGTGCTGAGTATCTTGTTCTGCATGTGTCCTTGTTAGAACAGGTTGTTAGAGGGTCGGTGAGAAAAATACTTGCTCCCACAGAATGTCTTCCCTGTAGCACAAGAGAAAGCAACACTCCCATTCTAATTCCTCATGCAGATCTCTGAGAGGGATGTGGAGAAGGCCAGAGAGAGCTTTTCATAAGGAGTTTTTGGTAGTCATGCTAAGAAAATACATGTTCCTCTTCTCCAAGAAGAGCATGGGGAAGTACTCACATTTGCCTGAGTGATGAGCAGGTTTCCTCCTGGGCACTAACACCATCTTCAGTTTTGTGGCAATTGCAGTGCAGATCCAAAACATCAATGGCCATTGCTATCCAGAAAGGAGACAGAACAAGCTGTCTGATTGCTCTCCCCACAGATTGGCTTGCTTTGCAAAATATTTGTCTGCTTGGCTTTCAAAGGAGAAATTAAGGTGCCCTGGCCATGCAGGAGATTGCCTTTCACAGAGAGCACTGTGGTNCGTTCGCGAAGCCTAGCCACAACCGACCGACCACCAGTGCACGTGCTCATTCAGACAGTGTTTGATTGCAATCTGTTGTGAGTTCTGCTGTTACTCTCTGCAGATGTTTGGGCAGCTTTATCTCATTTGAATTTAGCCCCCTGTGTCAGAGATCCTGTGAAGAGGAGAGAAGCAGACATTTCCAAGATGAATCATTAGGAAGGAAATAGAATAGAATGGCATGGGACATCAGTGGCATGCCCTGCCTGCTGGAAGTATCTGCCCACTGTAAAGCACCTTCTGCCTAGTGGCTACAGGTGTCTCAGGTGAAGGCAGATGAATCCTGTCTGGTGGACCACAGGATTAACTCCCTTGGGGTCTTCTACAAAGTTCAATCCGAAGTGCTGGCTGGTTTAGTGTCCCTGTCCTTTATCCCCACAGGTTTTCAAGCTGACACGAAGCAAAGTGGATGATGACAAGGTCAGGGTGCTGGTCCGTAATTTGTTAGATCACCCCTGCCTGGTGGAGCTGAATTTGTCCCACAATCTCATCGGGGATGAGGGGGCACAAGCTCTTGGCAAGCTGATCAATCGCAGCAGATTAGAGACCCTCGATCTGTGTAACAACCAAATCCATCATGTGGGGGCTCAGGCTCTTGCTCAAGCCCTGGCTAAGAACTCCACCCTGACCTCCCTGAATCTGCGCCTCAACTGTGTGGAGGACAAAGGTGGGAAGGCAATTGGCCAAGCCCTGCTTACCAACACCACCCTGAAGTCCATCCATCTGGGAAGTAATAACCTGTCAGAGCAAACTGCTCTGCTTTTCTCCCAGGTCCTGGCTCAGAACACCACCCTGACAAGTATCAACTTCTCCTGCAACCACCTGGGGCTGGTAAGAGAAACCACTTTCCCTGCAGTTTGTCAGCCTGTGTGGTGGCCTTGCAAAGCAGATGCTGAGCATGTCCTGCCTCAAAGGCACAGAGGCAAATGCATCCCTCACTTTGCAGTCTTGCTGTGATAACAATCAGTCACGAGTAGGGAAGAGACTCTAGCAGACAGCAAGAAAGAAAAGGACATCTTCTGTGGATGCACTTGCATTTATCTCACTCATAACATCTAGCTCTGTTCACAGGGCTGAATCTGGCTTCCAGGCTTCAGGCTTTTGGGCAGAGAGGGATTTCCCCCCCTGAAAACTGAAAATCAAAGAATATGTTTGGGAAAAATCACAGCCACTTCACACGTGGGAGTAGATAATAATCATAGGCGGAATGAGACAAGGGCCTTATGCATCTCCTCTGTGCTTTGGATCTGCTGTGCCATCTGTCACTCAGCAGCACACAGATAGTGTCACTCTTCCCAGAACCTCTCCTGTCCATCATGCACTCAGAGGAGATTGTTAGAAAATTGACTTGGTTGTTGAGCTCCTTTAAGTCAGCTTGCAGCTCTGGAGGGGTGCGATAGGTCAAAAGTGTCACATCTGGGTGCATGTAAGTCGTTCCTAAACCACAGACTTATATTTTCTAGACAGGAGCATCCACAGATCTTACTACATTTCTAAGAGCTGTAGTATGCAATGTCCCCACAAACCAGACCACTTATCTTCTGCTAACTAAAAAGAGCTTTAGAAATCTGAAATTAGCCAAATGCAATCACGCTGGCTTTTAAACTTTCTGTGCAGCCTCAATTTTTCTCACTGTCACAATAAAGAGACAGCAAGACCAGCTGTCCCTGCTGGCAGGAATATTGGCATCAAATGGTTTTAAAAGGATTTGATGGCAGAAAAACTTTTGTGAGTTCTGAGTTTTATGATCCTGGACATGGAAAACCATTTGAGTTTAATGATACAACGGGGAAAAGGTTGGAAAGGATAGAAGGACTTTTGCTTACTGAATAATAATCTTTATGTGTAGCATCTTCCTTCTGCTGAGCTCTCCTGTTTGTGAAGCTCCACAGCAGCCCAACAAGTGGGCTGGTGGTATTATCTTTGGACAAATGGAGGTCTTTGCTAAAGATACATCAGATTCTGAACTCTGGACCCCATCAAAAAGATACTCATTTGTAGTCCTTTTTGTTCTGCCCTTTTTGGCAAAAGTCTTATGTGGCAGGGTGCTGAGATCAGGAGACCATCTGGGTGGAGGACATAGGGGCAGCAGGTGTATTTGGTATCTGAAAGAGAATAGCTGTGGGGTAAAAAAGTCTAATTTGCCACATTCCTAAAGACAGTGCTTCAGGTAAGGGAGGAAAATGCCTCAAAGTTACTTGCCTCCCTAAGGCTATCTACATGGCACTTTCTGTCCCAGACAGGCTGAACTTCAATTGTGTGAGATGATCCCCCCAGGAAAGTCAACCCAGCCTAGGAAATGGCATCCAGGCAGGAAACTGCCAGCAGTGGGGCTCTCACTACTGCCAAGATGAGGTGCAGAGCACTAATCACACCACCATTTGTCCCCAGGCAGCAGTGAGCTGGGGATAGGGGAGAGCAGAGACTCCTCTCAGGTTATCATCGCCAGCCATGCTATTAACCAGCCTGAGTTTGAGGACTCCTGACATGGTACCCAGAGGGAGTCATTAGCATGTGTCATATCACTGAATGCTGCATAAGGTTACACTCCTTCCCTCTGTACTTCTGTGAGCAACATTTTGGTAATGGGTGAAAGACTTTGTCCCTCTTGGCACCATCTCATGGACTCCTCATCACTGGCAGCAGAAGTTGCCCTGGGGAGGAGGGAAAGGGAGTAATACACTTCACTTTTAGATCTCCTCTTTTAACCCCTCCTTCTCACCCATTTGCAGGATGGTGGGAAGCAGCTGCTTGAAGGGCTAGCAGATAACAAGGCTTTGACCGAGTTTGACCTCCGCCTGGCAGAGGTGGACCAGGAGACCGAGTACCTCATCCACCAAATTGTGTGGACCAACCAGGAAGCAGCAAGGCTGAAGTCTCTCGAGCACCTCCCCACCAAACCCCTCTGAAGAAAACGCTTCAGACAGCAATGAGCTTTGCACCATCTAAACTGTATATAGTCCAGACCTAACCCTCAGGGCAGGCAGCTCTTTCACACTTTTTGCTTGTGGAGGATGTGAGATGCATAGAGGATAGAGGGAATGTTGTTTCTAGTTCCTGGGCAGCTTTTTCTTGCTATTGCCCTGCTCAAGTAGTTATTTGGGTTTTTTTGTCTGTCTGGAGTCTCAGATATGAGTGGCAAAATGTAAAAAACCCCATAAATTCAATAAATGACAGGTCTCTCCACCATGGCTCCCTGCTTCAGGTTGCTATGCCTTTGATCAGTGCTAGCCTGCTTTGCAAATGGGAATTCTTTACAGCGTTATCTGAACTAGTAGTGCTCTTCTCTGCAAACCTGTCCGAAGAAATCTGTGTTTCACGTAACCTGAAGCTAGAGGGGTCCCTGCAGGACTGCTGGCCCACACAGCCCACAGGCTTGAAAACAAAGTTCCTGGGGCTTAGAGGAAAATGGAGCAGTTTCTTTCTGCCCCACAGGCTGTGGCCACCTCAGGACAGGATATGGCACATACCCAATTGCCTAGGTCCTTCAACCTCCCCACTCAAGAGAGGTCAGCAGGGAATTAAGCAAGCAGGCTGACCTCTATCCCCTCCCACCCTCTGAGCAATGCAGGGGCTTCCTCTGTCTCCCCACCCTGCCCAACACCGGTGCTCATAGACCCACCACTGGCAGCCACCTCAGTGAATCATCTGAAACTTTTATTACACCGATTTGGTTTACAATCTTTGTACTTTGATTATTTCCAACAAAAAAGGCAACATTGTGATATACTGTTTGTACATATATAGAGAGACAGACAGAGCTAGATCATATTGACAGAGTTGAAAAGTAAAAACTGTTTCCCAGTGTTCACAAAAGAATATGTTTGCCACGTACCCACTTCTGCCTTGCTCTACCTGACGGATAGACACCCACAGTGCCGCTGGTCCCCGGCCAACAGGACCTTTACCTGCAATGTGTCACGTCCTTAAAGACCAGAAAGGATGGAGTGTGAGGCTGTCCCCAGCAGTGGTGGCTGCACAAGGGATGCTGACAAGGCTCAACTCCAAACCCCCACAGGTCTGTGTAGCTCCCTTCCCAACTACTCATGGATACTCTGGGGGCTATAACCACAAGAAATACTAACCAGCAGCAGTAGCTGTGAAACCTCCTCATCCAGGCATCTTCCAGTACTTGTTTCCCATCCTCGAGACCGAGGTATTGAATAGATTTATTTATTTTTATTTGCATTTACAAAGTATTTCCACTGAATGACACATCTGAATGAGATGAGAACTCATGTTCAGAAACAGCAGAAAAGACCCAGATCAGCATCAGGCTGATGAAGGAACAGCTCCAGCAGCGAGGGTGGGGTGGGTGCCCAATGAGAGTAGCCTGGTCCTGGGCAAGCCTGCCTGTAGCTCCCAGAGCTGCGCCTGGTCAGCCAGCTGTGCAATGAAAGCTTGTGCTGGGAGGGCAGCAATGAGGTCCCTCAGACATGCTAGCAGACACATGAGGAGGAACTGGCTGCCAGAGCCAATGAGGAACAGAGAGGGAAAGAAAAGGGCTTGGGAAAACATATTATCCTAGAACAACTGTTGACTTGCTTTCCAGGATACCCAGGTCTTCTCTTCCTGCAAATGGCTGACACTGTTAACACCACATGAGCTCCCTCCAAAACCATTCTGGGCTGCCATATGCAGGAATGCCTGGACAAGTAGATGCTGCCTGGAGAACCCTTTGTTTTCCCTCCTATCAGTCTCAAACCAACCAGTCTGCACCACTTGCTCACACCCAAGACCAACAGTCCACTATCGGCAAAGGCTGAAACCATTTCAAACACCACAGACGTTGGTAAAAATGAAAGCCCTCACAGCAACAGCTGATTGTCTGAGTATGAACAAACACTCCTATCATTGGTAGGTTCAGGTCCAGTTACCATGGTGTGGGTCTGCCTTGCAGAGGAGCAACTAAGAGGTCACTCTGTGCTGGGAAGTGCATGTGCAGAGCTAGGATGGACCCCTTAGCTCTTCTGTGAATCCATCCTCAAGGAGAACTGCAAGGCTTTGAGGAGGAGGGGGGGTCAGTTGTGGGCCTCCATCTGGAGGAGGGTACAACTTCTAGCACCTTGTCTGGGAGCTGGTCTTCCCTCCCACCACCATCCACTGATGCTGCATGAGTGGCACTCAGCAGCAGAGGGACCCCAGCCAAGCTGGGAGCATTCCTCTGCCTGTGTGTCTGTGCCAGAGAGATGAGGGGACATGGGGTATGGCCAGGAAGTAAAGGAGAGGGAATCACACAAGGGCTTGCACTCAGACTATGCCAGTGGTTGCCCCATCGGACCAGAGCAGGATGCCTGGTTGGCTCCCTCCTGCAGCAGATGGTGAGCCCTGCTGCCACTGCTCTGAGCACAGCATACATGAAGGCAGGAGCCAGTGGCTGGCTTCCCAAGATTGCTGAATTCTGCTGACAGCAACCCAGGCATCGATTTGCAAGGTGTCATGCTGGCATATGTCATAAACAGGACAGTGGGTTGATTTCAAGCACCAACTAGGGGGTGGAGGAGCAGGCTGCCACAGGGATGGGCAGAGGTTGTGCACAGAAATGGTTGCTGCATTCAGCCTCCCATTCCTCATGCAGAGCTGGATTTGTCCATGCTGAGCTTCTGTCGCTGCCTGCTGGATACCTGCTGGCCCTCTGCACAATCAACCAAGGTGCTGGTGGCTGGCAGTCAACAGCAAGAGGGACGCAAGCTCTCATGATCTCTGGGACCCATCATTTTATCCCATCAGGACCTACACCACCTGTTTCCTGTGTGCAGCAGCCTCCTTCCAAACTCCCTCATCAGCTAGTTGCAGCCAGGACCCACATACTGCCTTGCTGACAGGGCACTTTTGGCTAACCTAGACTTTCTCCTGGTTCTTCCTTCAGCTGCAGTGAAGGTGGATGAAGGCTGAGCTCATGTGGCTGAAAAGCTGGGTAGCAGCACAGAGCCAAGCCAACTTCCCTGGGCAGAAGGGACAGCTCAGAAATGAAGCATTCCTCCTCCCTTACAGGCTATGCCTGAAATAGCCAAGCCTGTCAGATCCCTGTCCCCAGCCGTGATGGATTAGCCTCTCCAAGGCACAAGGCAATTTATTCATTAGTGACATTTACACCTTGTGGCTGCATTAGCCATTGCGGTTTGGTGACACGTGCTCAAGCTGTCAGTGCTGGGCTTGGAGGCAACATCACTGCTCTGACAAAGCAGGAAGGCTTGGCCTGGACGCCCCAGCTTGGAAATAATTGCTGCCCATCTCCTCAGCCAGAGCATGCACAGCCTGCTTTGAAAGCCTGCTTTGTTCCTAGGCTTCTCCATCAAATGCTCTGGTACCTCTGTTTCCACCCCATCCTCCCTGCCTCACAGTGTTGCTGCTCCAGCACAGCAGCCTCCTGCCCTGTCCTGCCTTGTGTATACTGTGAAAACCACCACATCTGCAAAGCCTTTCACAGCTGTTCTCCTACAACCCCTCCTCTCCACACATTTTGCTGAGTATTTACATGCTATTCTGCCCTCCTCAGCTAGCTCCTCCACCAGTTGTACCTTGTTCAGCCCACCGCAAAGCTGCCCTCGGTCCTAGCAGAGAAGCACAGAAACCATGTTGGGAGACTCCCCTGGGAGACACGCTGTCACATTGCCACACTATCCCCTGGTCCTACACTGCCACATCAGCTGATCTGTCTCTCCTCCCCAGGGACAGCACCAGGGCTTTGGAGATCAGGACCACCAAAATGTCAAGGCCTTTGTTTTCTAACTTTGTTCTTTTGAACTTAATCTGTTTACAAAGGTTCAGGGAAGAGATACAAAATTCTCTGGGAAAGCATCAAGTGATGCAAAAGTGAGGCCAGGATATGCTGTAATCCTCTGCAGGTTATGCTGTCTCTCCACCAAGCAAGCACAGGGCATGCCAGGGCAGAGTGTTATTGCAAAGCTGTGCTCATGCAAACCAGCAGGTTATGGTGAGGTCTGGGCACCAGCATGCCTGAGGTCATTACACGTTCACTGGTATTTCATGGCTGATTCATGGTGTCTAGTGAAGAGAGGACTGAAACAATGTGAATGTGTGGCCTCAGAGGAGTTCAGGGGAGTGGGGTGCTTTGGCTAGCTCAGAGGAATGACAGTTTGCACACTGGATTTGGGGAGTGTGAGAAAAGCTGGAGTATGTTGGCCACAGAGCAGTTCCAGTAACTTTCCCATTTCAGGCAGCCAGCAAGGGGTTAGCTTGTTCTCAAATGCAGCTTACTCCACGCTTTTACTCCTGCGCCCTACCACTCACTGCTGCAAATGTGATACATCACATCATCTCTTCACAAAAAACAGGTCAAAAGTTTTCTCTCACAAGGAACAAACAATGCTCTGTCACCCTGCAAAGCCCCTGCTGCAAGAGATGTGGGACAATGGCCCAAAGCCACAAACACACCAACCCTCTGCAGGGCTGCAGGTCCCAGCCATGCACACCAGCACACAGAAGCCTGCCTGCCATGCACACACACTTGAGTAGATGGCTAGGTCACATCTCCAGGGGCAGAGGAAGACTTTAAATGCCAGCCTCCATTCCTGATCAGCCTATCCCACTGTGAAGCCACAGGGCCTCCATCTCAGTCTCCCTTGAGTAATTTTTCTCTACCAGCACCGCACATTTCTAACAGATCTGGCTGAAGTAGAGTGTTTATACCCACCTCATCATCAAAGGGACAGCAACCTGAAACACTTCTCACAGCTGTTAAGGCCTTTTAGTCTCATTTCAGTTTGAAAAAGCTGTTAGCATTTCCAAAGAGAAATCCTGTTATTTTGAGGTCTAGTTGCCACCACTTTTCCCCAGCCAGCTGAACAGTGCTGTGCATGATGCTTTGTCAGACACACTGGTACTTGCATTCCCCTCTGCTTAGCCCCTGGAGACAGGCTCACCCTGGGAGGGCAGGTGAAGCACAAACAGAGCCCACCAGCTCCTGGCTTGGCTGAGCAGGAGCTGATGTCTGCTTTGAGCTGATCCTCTCTCTGTACCTGCTTCTGGAGAGGTGGATAGACTTGGGCTTGGGTTATTCCAAACATTTTCACCCTGACTGGTTCATGGGCTGCCATCCAAAGTCTGAATTCATGGCATGGCAGCTGATGGCACTGCTAATGGACATTGGGACCATGGGACTGATACAAAATACTAAGTCATCTCACCACATTCTAGCTAGGCTTTTTCTTTCACTAATGTGAGCAGCTAAGATCGCAGAAGCAGCTTGTGCTGATGGAGAGTGAAAACCTCATGGATCTTTGTGTGAAGTTACTTTGCTCTACAAGATCTGCTAAATTATAATCACAGTAGGTAATCCATCTGTTCCCAAAGTTCAAGGGACTGTGGAGGGTTCAGGATGGGCACCAATTTCTCACAAGCTTCATTTCCCCAAATGAAGTTTACAAAAACCAAACAAATGAACAAAAAGCCCCAACAAAAACAGTCTTCCACAGGAGGGGGAATAAAACCCACTTAGCTTCCCAGCAGCCGCTGTGCTTATTCTCAGGGCTGGATGGCCATGCTGCACATTGCAATGGGCTCCTGAAATCCTGGCAGCTTCTGGAAGTGTTGCATAGGTGGATGATGTACCTGTTAGTAGAGCTTCTTTAGGAACTGCAGGAAGAAGAGCTTGCTGAACTCCACAGAGAAACTGTCCCTTCCATGGGACAGACAGACGGGGTGAGAAGGGAAGGAGGAAAGGAAGGCCATGAGGCTATGGATCTTGCATGTTCAGTACTCTCCTTGAGACCTCTTTTCCCTCGTGTGTGGAAAGGCTATGGTCCTGCAGAAGGAGGTTCCTCTCCCCATGCAGTGGAGGTCAATTTGCTTGTTACCTTGCATTTAAGGGAGTTGTTGAGGTCGCATCCACAGGCATAACGCATCCCTTGGTGGCACAGCTGTGATGGAGGCAGTAGAGCAGAACAATTCAACCCACTGCCTGCAGAGACAGTAGATATCCAACATTCATACATGTTGGCCAAGTCCCAACACAAACTCTATGTATCAAAGCAACATTATGACATCAATTTGTCTGGAATCAAGGACAGACCACTCTAAGGAGTTGCTAAGCCAAGCTCACTGTGGTATAGTACTGCTGACTTCAATAAAATTACACTAGGAATGAACATAGCCTATTAATTTCTACCTGAAATGCTACTAAACCCTTTCACCATTTTTCCAGAATGCCCACGGGGAAAAGAGCCTTAGGTGGGCTCAGGTCCAAGTCTCCACTGGGCTCCCAGATCCTATGAACCAGCCTTTGGTCCCCACGTATACCTGACTGAGTGGAGAGTCTAGGCCCATGTGCATCACAGGAGGCAGCACTACCAAAGAGAGTTAACACTTAATGTCCCATTTCTGAGATGATCTGCATCCAGATCATATTCATCCAGACCTTATTCTAACCACTGAATATGAATGAAACATGATTAGAACCACATAGCACAAACCGAGACTTACAGCTCTTTGGTAGCACTTCTTGGTGGTGATATAGTATTTCAGACCCATGCCCTACAGCTACTGCAACAGAGTAGGAGCACACTGCAGCAAGGTTGTACCCTGCTAAAAGTAAAGCAGTATCCTGGTGATATTAGACAGCAGTACTGAAGCCACGTTGGAAAGGCTGGAAAGAGAGCTTAAAATGTATTATTCTTCCCACAGGCTAATCAGCAGGCACTGTTTTACCAACACTGGATGCTACCTAACTTTCTTAAACATCCATTTAATAAACCTTTTCCTGCAATTCCCTCCCCATGGGCATCCATCATAGTTACTAAACAGCTCTGTCTTGAGTGGAGAGACAACAAAGAGGGCAGGAATGGGATGGTTCTCTTACATATGCATGTTATGGGGAGCAGAAAGGAAGGTGGGGGTGTGCTTGTTTGACATCAGAAAAACAACAGCTTCCCCAGCACTAATCCTGAGTCTTTGCCTGGTGTGTCTCTTGAAGGTTTGGCCTTGGCCATAAGCAGAGAGTCCCTCTCCCTGTCCTAAACAGTGCCTCTACAGTTGCTCAACCAGAAAGCCTCCTCTGAAGTACCCCTCCTTGGTGTGGTCTCCCTGACTCACAGTGGACTTAAGAAGTACCACAAAGCTGGTTGGTGTTACTGCCTAGTTCTGCACAAGCAAAGTGCTAGGCACTATCTGGGAAGCTTCCAGTTTGTGCTGAAAGATGGATAAATGTGTGGTGATGTGTCTTGATGATCTGCGTGCTTCTCATATGCTCATTATCTCTCTTTCTCTAGTTTAGGAAAGTTAGAGAGCTTTTAAGTACCTGGCTGTAGGGAGAAAAACAGATGAAACTAGCCAAAATGAATATGCAACAGTGAAGCAGGATATTGTTGGATTACTTGGAAAGAAACCTTGGGATGTGTGAGAGTGACAATCTACAGAAATGCAGCAAAAGGACAATTCAAGATACACAAAAGATACCTTGCATATGCACATAACATTATCTCTGTAATCCTGTCCAGCAATAATGTTAACCTCTGTATGGTAAATAGCTGATGTAACCCAGTGGAAAATTTCAGGCCTGTAAGAAATGGTATATAAGGGATGTTTTACCCTTCTGTAAGAAAAAAAGAACCTAAAGGAACCCTAAGAACCTACCCTCAGATCTCACTCCAGAGTCTGATACCTGTCTGTTACAGGAACAATAAACTTCCTGCCCCAATCTGACAAGTGGACAGTAGTCTCAATTCGCGGCACCTGGCAAGTATACTAGCAGCAGTGGGAAACACCAAATAGCCCAAATTGTCCAGCCTTGCAGCAGTAAGGACTAGATCTCTTCTAGGGATGTATTACACCATGAAGGGCCAGGAAGAGGAGCTGGCAGCATTCCCATCTCACTTGTCCCAGAATGCGAGGAAAGTCTGCTGACAAGTGCAATGCTGAGCCTGACTCTTGGCCCATGGAAAGCTGCAATGGGTGAATGATGTATGGAAAAAAACAAAGCCATCTGACTGCAGAGATCCTCTAGTTATTTCCCCCTCATACTGACAAGCACCCAGCTTTCACCTTCCCAGAGGGTGATGCAGGCTGCCCTGCTTTCCTTGTGTAAGGGGCCAGCAGCTCTGTGTACTTCACTCACTTTGAAGAGATCTTCTGCACCAGAAATGAGGACACAACCAGTCTGACAGACCAAGGCATTGCTTCTACCTTTGGCCTTCTCCTCTTGCCCAGGCCAGGCTCAGAGCAGGAAGGATAGACTTGCTACACTTCTGCACCAGCATGCAAGCCAGGGTTTGCCCAATGAGATCCAGCAGGAGAGAAGACACTGGGATTGGTGAAGGGAAGGCTACAGAGACCATATAACACCTGCTTGTGTCAGGAAGGACATGGGGAAAAGGAGAAGAGCCAATTAGACTCATCAGTCAATTGGAGGAGAAGTAATGGGATTAGGATACATCAGGGAGAATTCAGGTTAGGTGAAAGGGAGCAGGCTATCATGAGAGGAGCAGACTGGGTCATTGAATGAGCTGCCTAAAGAATCATCATCACCAGCACAGACACACCAGAGAGGAGACATAAGTCTGCAGGAAGAGCAGATGCATGACTGCTGCTGGGCCTGGAGCTGTGACACATGGATGTCTAGGTGCTGAGGAGATAGAACCACTCCACCATGGAGAGAATGTGGACCAGAACAGGGACAGACCATCTCTGGATATCTGTGCTGATCACCTGAGCTACAAGGAGAATTAAATCAGCTGCCCTTTGCCCAGGGCACTAAGGTCCCTTAAAATATCTAGGAGGAAACCTACACATATATACCCTTTCTGCCAGCTGTGTGCCATGCCAGCAGCGGGAAGGGAGAGCCCAGTTGTCTGCCATGAACTTCCCTGCCTGGCTAGACAGGCTGCCCTGCTGTGGTAGGCAGCAAGAAAGAGAGGGAGCACAACCCCAGTTTCAGTCTATCCTGTCCAGCTCCATCACTTCTCTGCCAAGCCAGCAGGCATCCCTGTCCCTCCTGCTCAGTCCTTCTCCCTTCCCATGCCCAAGCATGGCATCCCCCTTTCCTGAGCCTAAGACAGGGTAGGAAGGTCTCTAGCCTGGTAGGAATGGAGTAGTCTGGACTGGGGAGGAAGCTCCACCAGGTGCAGAGAGGTAGCAGGGCCAAGAATATGAGGAAGGAGATTTCCAAGAAATCCTGGAGCGCAGCAGAGAGCACTAACTAGAGAGGTCCCACTCCTCAGAGAGCTGTGGGTATGTGATGGCCACAGACTGTGGCACTGCAGCTATGTCTGGCTGTGGCTGGCACAGTGTGCCTGGAGAAGCTGTTCAGCAACACGAAGGTTCTGCATGGATCCTGCTGGCCAGAGCAGGAAACGTGCCTTGAAGATACATGTGTTCACCTGTATAGACCACCTCCAGAATAACTTTTTTGTGGGTGAAAATGGGGCCAGAGGAACAAGTTGAGGCAATCTTATGAAAAGATCCAGAACAAACCAAGGACGAGGTGCCAGAAAGCAGAACTCTGCTGCAGGTGCTAAAGAACAGGGGCACAGAGACCCTACTAATCTGTCCCTATTCTGAGCACTGCCTTTGCCCCAGGGAGCTAAAAGGCCTGCCAAATCTTAGATAAATCCATCTGTCCAAGGCACCTTGGAGGCTGGAGATGAGAGAGATGAGCCATCACAGCCTAATTTAAGCAATGTGTAGGAGATTTCAAAGAGAACACATCAGGAAGGATAAGTGGACCACATTCCTCACTAATGACCAGTTGCAGCTCCACTGACTGAACATTTCCTGATTCACTGGGACACACAAGCACAGACCATTATCTACCCAGAGTCTCAAGGACCCTCAGCATTTGCCTTGGCTTATGTTAGGCTCTTGGAGAGAGGAGCACAAGTGCACAGCAAGCCAAATATCATCACTAAACAAATTCTAGGGCAGCCAGAGGGGCAGTAGCCACTTTCACCCACCCTATGCCAAGAGTAACAAAACCAATACACAGAGAGCGATGTGCCCACACTGGAGACTTTATGCTTCTCTGTTGTGAAAGGGACCCTCTTATTTAAACCAACATCTAAGTCTGGTAGCGAAAGTAAGGTCAGATGACAAGACAGAATCATAATAGAGATTTTAAGTGACTTCCTGTTCAAACCACCATTGTTTGGAGTCCAGCCCTTGAGATCCAGAAGGACAAGCTGACTTGAAGGGCAAGAGACACTGATCAGGGCACGCAAGGCAGAACAGACTGCTCTGGGGCAAACCCAAGCCTTACAATGCCCAGAGGTGCTGACTACTCCAAGCTTGCCAGCAAGAGATGATTTTCACAAGGAACTGCTGTGGTGGAAAGGCACCTTTGCAGCCTCTTCAAGACCGGGGACATAAAGCAGTACAGCAGTATGACTAGAGAATAGATCCTTCATTAATAGTTGACAGGAGAAAGATGGGCTGGACTAAATACCATGCCTCACCGTTTGCTCTTCCATCCTGCCTTTCTGCAATGGATGTGGAGGCAGACAACAAGCTCAAATGCCCAGGTAATACAGGACTTGCTCTTGTCACCTAAGAGGTGCTGCTGCTATCAACTGTTGTTTGCCCCACTTGATGAAGGAAATGTGGTGAGGCTGAGGAGCAGTGTTGTCTGGAAAAATCACTGGCTGGTTTGGCATGCACTCCCTCAAAGAGCTAACTGAAAAGGAGACAGCTTTTTTGAGACCGGGGACGTGAGAGATGTGGAGATGTGTTGATGGAGAAGAAAAAGCTGGGTGCCTGTATGCTGCAGCCACTGATGCAGCTTCAGTGACCTGAACACCCAAAATCACCAAGATCCTATTAGCAGGACAGAAGGGGCAGCACAAAGCTCAGAGCAACTCAACCTGCCCTGACAAGAGCAAGACAGAGGAATCCAGGGGCTAATGTGCTACACAGAATCCAACTCACTTCTCATAGACTGATACCTCTCTGCAAAAAAACTGTAACAGTACAAACCATTCAGTTTAAGCAGGTTCTCCTCTAACATATCCCCAGCCTCTGATCTGCAAAGCATCCCTCAGGGTAGATGCCCTCCCTTCTCCCACCTGTGGGTCCTGCACCCATAGTGAGGCCCTATAGAAAGAGAATCCCTTTGCTCATTTCCCCAGCCCAGTTTCCTAATGCTCCATCATACTTTTGCATTTCTCCCTCCCAGCCCCTCAGAGCTCTCTACCTAAACCAGGCTGCCAGGACCCTGCAGCTCAGACTCTGCAGCTGGAGCCCGGCCTGATCTCACACAAAATTCACTCTTACAGACATGCTGTTCTATTATCAATAGGTGAATTGCAGCTGAACTTACCAGAGCTTTCCTGGATGCTTGTCTGAACCAGTTAGAATTCACTTCAAAGCCAGGAAGGGACCCTAGCCCCTTGACATGCCACCTATTAACACAATGCCATCCTCTTCCCCTTCCCCAGCTCACCATGGGCCTCCCATTCCTTCTTTCCATTTGAGCTCTCCTCCAGCAAGTGGATCAGTAGTGCCACAGATGCCTGCTCCACCTGGGTTTGTACACTCAGCCCTTCCCCAGTGCTGCCTGCCTGCTGTAATCCCAAACAGAAAGCCCTTTACCTAGGGGATGCTGACTCTCAGAGCTGGTGTGCCGAAGCTTCCTAAGGAGCTGAGCCTGGGATCTTCTGAAGGCAGTGTCATTCCCAGCAGTGAGAACAGAGTAACAGTCGGAGCATGGTCTAAAAAAAAGTGGGGAGGGTGGGGAATGGTCGGCGGGGGGGAAGGGGAAAAGCTGGATTCGTGGCTTTCAGCCTTTGCTCTAACCTGCTGCTCAGCTCAGCGTGGATGCCCCAGACCTTTAGGCACAGTCACATGCTGCTCCCAAGGGGCCTGTTCCCCTCTGCCCTTCAAGGGGTCTCACTCCAGCATGGATGGCGGGATGGGCAGAGGTGCCGCAGGACACTTCCTGGTGGCTGCTGGTTCCTCAGAGCAAGAGCCAGCCTGGAGCCAGGGCTGTGAGCCAAAGTGCTTCCATCCCTGCCCCAGGCCTGTCTTTTTATTCCCCCCTTTGGATCTTGATGCCATAAATTATGGTTTTGGGGTTGGGTTGGTTTTCAGGGTTTTTTGCATGTGGTGGTCAGTCTAGAGTTCTGTGCCATGTCAGGGGAAGTATCAGCATCCACCCCTCTGGGAGGTCAGAGCCATGGTGGAGGGAGCTTTTGCTGGCTAATGGAGTGAGATGCCATGTCTACTCCGTCCTGATATCCTCCTGGGTCATCTCCCTCCCCTGTGTTCCACACTCCCCAAAGCCTGCACTGGCTTGGGCCAGACAACAGACTGAGACCTCACCGCCCTCTGCTTTCACAGTGAGGTCTCCACACAGGACCCATTGCGGTGGAGGTGACGGTGGTCATGGTTCAGGCAGCCTTCATTGCGGTGCACGATGAGGATGGGGAAATAGAGGGCATCCTGGTAAGGAGGGGGATCTTCCTCCTCCACAGTCACCTGGCTGGAGAGGCGGGTCTGCTCCGTGGGGCAGCTCTGATCGTTCAGGCTCCCACTTCTGCTCTGCCAGAGGCAGCTGCGTCGTGAGCCGTACAGGCGGCCCAGGGAGAAGCGGCTGCTGCTGAAGGGGATCCTGGGGCTGCCATTGCAGATGCTCAGGGCACTGCGGGAGAAGATGGAGGAGCTGCTTATAGTCCTGTGGCACCTCTCACAGTTCTGCCGGTAGCCCCCGTATCGGCAAGCAGAGTAGCTGGTGCAGCCAGAAAGCCCTACCAAGTCCATCAGGACAGCTTCTGAGTAGCTGGGCACCAGCTGCTGGTTGGATCGGATGTGCCACTCCAGCTCGGTGCTGTCCACCGTGTTGACGCGGGGCATCCTCCGGCAGAAGGTACGCTCCTCAGCCGGTGTCACCGCCACGTAGTCGAACCCAAAGAGTTTCTCCACATGGTAATGGACATAGGAGGTGCGATACTCATTTAGCACCCTCAGTGGCCAGGAGAGAGTCAGCAAAGCCGCCACCCAGAAGACATAGTGAGATACATACCAAGGCAGGTTGTCTGGGTCGGAAAAGGCCACCATGTATTCCTTGAAGTCTACATTTTTGAGGTGCATCCCCTCCCTGGCCTCCATGTAGTCATCCAGGCCCTCATTCTCTGTGAAGAAGCGGGCCCGCTGGGTAAGGTAGGAGTTCTCTGACTCCACGTTGGCAAAGCTGAAACACTTGGTGAAGCGGAGCCGCGTGGCTGGGTAGCTCTCCAAGTCAATGAGGTCCTTGGAGATGTCCTTAACTCCGCAATTGGAATAATCAAACTCGGCCTCTGCAACATGGGTGTTGACCCGCTCATGATACACTTGAGTGGTGGTGTAGGCATCCCCGTTGCGGTAGCGGGTAACCTGCCTGGTCCTGCGGACGTAGTGGTAGCTGATGGCCTTCCACCAAATGCAGGGAGTTGCCTGCTGCATCCGCTGCACACGCTCATGCACGCTCTCCACATCCACTTTGTACTGCAGCTCGTTGCGGGTGTAGCAGTGCCAGCACTCCACCAGGTACACCACATAGAGCATCACTAGGAAGGCTAAGGGGATGTAGACATAGCCATTGGAACAGGGGCTGTCATGGTACATCATGGACTTGCCCTTGTAAGCGCTGTCAAAGGTCAGCCGGGTCACCTTGGTGACATGGCACCAGGTCATGGCTCCCATACAGCCATACATGAGGAGGGACAGCAGCAGGCATTTCCAGTGGGACTCTCGGCACAGGGACTTGCTGAGAGACTGCTTCACCGGCCGCTGCTGCTCCAGGATACCAGGGAGAAGGGGAGAGAAAACAAGAGAGGAGTCAGTAGGCTGCAGTGGCAGGGAGAAGGCAAGCAGGCAGCAAGGTGCCACAGTGGTACCCCAGCTCCACAAATAGAGATAAACCATCAAATGCTATAGGGCATCTAGCCTCAGGGAGCAGTCCAGAGGCCAGTATATACCCCAGGATGACAGTCCCACACTGCAGGACTGTCACTCCCTCTTCCCTTCATGGTGCTCTGCCCCTCCATGGGAGATGGGCAGAGCCCCACTGGACATGGAGAAGAGCAGCACAGGGCAATTCTGCCAGCTTGCATCCTAAGCATCCCCCTTCATCAATTGGGAGTAACCTCCATCACTGCCATGTACCGAGCAAGGCTATTGAAGCACGGCAACATGGAGGCTGGGGGAATCTCCCCCACATATATTGACTCCTGTACCCATATCACCAGCACATCCAGCTCTAAATGATGGGTCATCCCACCTGAACACCTCATCATGGCTCTTCCCACCACACCTCTCACTGCTCGCACACCAGTCTCTTCCCCCTTTCCCAGTCAGGACCAACAGCAACATTCAAGTTTCTCCTACCAGGGTGGCACAAGCAGCCTGAGGTGCCTGTAAGGTGGAGAAACGGACCTTCTGCAGCTGGAAAGGCCTCTGTTTGGTAATGGCAATTCCCACCACAACACTTGGCAGCCCAAGGGGCTCTGAAGTGCTTCTCAAGTGCTTTACAAACCACACAAACAGGAAAGTACTTTTCCACAACTGAAATGCAGCCGCCTCTGGTGGAAGAGAAAGCAAATATGGAATAACATCCTAAAAGGTATTCAGGCGGGCAGTCAAGAGCACCCTACAGATCTGACACAGCAGGGAGGGCAAGCAGCCAGTCACAGCTGCCAGCTAATGTCCCTGTCTGACTGGGGTTTTTGAGTGTGACAGCCCATACTTCTGGAAAAAAACTGCTCATAGGTCTTTCATGGTGAGGAACAGGCAAGACTGCAACAGTAGGACTCTTAAAAGGGATTGCACTGGTACCTTCATCATAGGAACCATGCAGGGTTTCACAAAGACCCAAGAAAACAAAAAACAATTAAAGAAACCTCTGCTACTCTCTGCAACAGCCTTTAGTCTCAAGCATTGACTCAGCTTGGTCAGTGAAAGTTGACATTATCACACCCAAAGGGTCAATGTGCAAAGAGGCTGTTTGCTTTCTTACGTAAAAGACTTGATCCAGCCTAAATGCCATGCAAACCAGCAACCTCCAAAGGTGCAAACTAAAAGAGGGAGGCAAGAACCTCAGCCTTGTGCAGATGCCACAAAACTCAGTAAGAGACATTCAGCTTTGCTCTCCCCCCACAGCTGCATGCAACACAGCTCACGAGCCCGCCTCTGCCATTGTAGGGGCTACCACCAGCTGTAATGACACCACTCAGGGCAGTGAAGTTCAAGCCTGGCCCCATCCATCCTCCATTCCTGAGTGCACTGGGCTGGTGAGGTCTTTCATCCAAAGATCTTAATGGTCTCACACTGCTAGAAAGCAGAGGGATCACTTTCTCTCTGGCATGAAAAGGAAAATTAAAGCAAGAACACAATGCCACTGGCAGGTCTAGGGACAGATCTGGGCCTCTCCTTTCCTCTATAAATCTCCCCTGCTCTCCCTGAAGAGCCCCTCAGCCCTGGCTTGGTCCTCTAGAGTCCCACGTGTTAATCTTCCCTTTCTACAGCTTGCCAAAGCCTGGCCCACTCCACGCCAGTGGACATTCTGCCACTGCAAATAGCAGAGCTGGATCTGATCCAAATCTCCAACTGAGGTTTCTCTCCTGAAAGCAAGGAGCTTCCTCTCCTGCCTGCCCCAGCAGCCAGCCTGCAATGAG
Organism: Bucco capensis; assembly: GCA_013396975.1. Taxonomy (NCBI): domain Eukaryota; kingdom Metazoa; phylum Chordata; class Aves; order Piciformes; family Bucconidae; genus Bucco; species Bucco capensis. The sequence goes on along the minus strand of VWZO01005662.1, from coordinate 462,722 downwards.
CAGAGGAGGTGGCACATCCAGAGAGATCACCAGTGGCAAGGGAATGGTGGCACATCCTGATGGGGCTCCTGAGCATAAGAAGCACTGAGCTACTTATGAGCTACTCTTTGGGGCCACCAGCTAAGAGCAAGAGCCAGCCACAGAGACACAGTGACCAGGGAAAGCAGGTAGGGTAGCACTGGTCTGCAGGCAGCAGAGAGAGGTGCAGGTTGGCTCTGCTCAGCAGCTCTGGCACGGACACATGTGCATCCCAGTCTTCCCAGTGTGACCCACCACGGCAGCAGCCTCATGGTCACAGGGCAAGAAGGGAATCCCAGGTAAGAGAAAAGGGAGCAAGGAAAGGAGGAGGCCCACCTGGCAGGCAGAACCTGCTCAGGTCCATGCTGCAGTTAGAAGGACCTGCCCAGGTCCCTCTGGCTTTGCTTGGCTGCAGCACAGCTCTCCCATGCTGGACTGCTCTGCCAGCACCCAGGCAGGTGAAGGTTTCCTCTCCCACAGCTGCCTTCTGCATGCAAACCTTCCTCAGCAGCAGCCCTGGCTGTGAAGCTCTAAGGGGACTGCTCAGTTAAAGGTGGAGTGTGGGGAAGGTCTGAACAGGGGCCTCAGGGAGATGCAAGGCACTTGCTAACCCTATGGGATGAGAGGGGTTGCACAGAAACAGTACTGGGGTGGGGGGAGGGGAAAGAATCTGAAAAACAGAGCACAAGAAATGAAGCAAAACATTTATCTTGCTCATTTGTCAAGTTGGGGAAGGGGCACCAAGGGAGACAAGATTTTGGCCAGGCCCATCTCAGCAAAGCATACTGCACCTTCCCATCGCTCCCTGGCCCCTTACATTCTGCAATGCCTGCGTCATCCTGCTCAGGAGAAGGGTGATGCTGGCTGTCACCCTGCAGAGATGCAGGCGAGCCCTGCTGCGGTTGCCCACCCGGGACAGGGCAGTAGCAAGCTCGATGCAGCCCAGGCTTGGTTCCAGGAATTGTGTTAGCAGGGCTTTAGTCCACGCATTAGTCTCCTCCTAGGACTACGCAGCATTTAGATACTGCAGCGCTTTTACAGGGTCACACTAACCCCTGCTGTAAACTGTTTACAACCCAATTTCATCCCAGGCTTTTGAAGTAAAGAACATACACACTGGCCACGTTGGTGGGATTTCTGAAATCAAGCTGATCGAGTGCAAATGACAGGGGATACAACCACAGCAGAAATGGAGGAGGAGCCAGCTGCAGAGTCTAATCCCAGTAGGAACTGCAGCATCCTTGCTTCTCTCCTGGGCTGCAAAGGGCTCACAGGAGCAAACAACTGGCTCCACAGCTTCCCCCTGCAAAAGCAGCTGAAAAAGGTTGCCTCCTCGAGCTCTTAACCAGCCTTGAAGAAGTTCAGTGTAGCAATGATGAAAAATCTGGGGAAAGGGAAATCCTTTCTGTCCCAGAACACTGTCATTGGGAGGAGAGCAGGCTCTGATACAAATGCCATCGTCATCTGCCCGCTGCAGTGTGATGGAACGAGGCTAAAGGCTTGCCCTACTTCACTGCAAACAGGGTTTCCCTCTATCACCAGGAGCCTCTCTCATTGCTCAGGCTTGAGCACAGGAGAAGTAAACAAATCCACTACTGCAGACGCACCCTACACACCTCTGTAGTGCTAGAGGGCAGAAATGGTCCAGTCATGACTTGGCCAACCCCTTTGCGGGACCCCAGCCAACTCCCTTCTCTGTGCTTCAGTTCACCATGCAGAACACATGGGTCAACCCTTACCATGTGCCTGGGCACTAACTGTGTAGCACACATGGGAAAGGCAAGGGCTAGATTGCTGCTGCAGCCTCCCCTCCTTCATAGTATTTGCATAGGGCAGAGGCAGTAGAAGAGCAGACCCCATCACTGCTTGCACTAAACTCCTTTGAGATCTGGGGAATCCTCTTCCAAAAAAAGCCTTGAGAAGACAAATTTGCCCAGCACCCTAGTGCTTGGGCCAAAATACCTGCACCGCCCAAACTTGACCCAGCAACTTTGAACATTAAACAACTCCAGAAATCTTCCAAGCTCTTCAAGCTCCTCTCTGAAAAGCCTGACCCTGGCCCCATCTACCATTTCCCTGTTTAGTAAGTGTTCCTGCATCCTCACCTCCTGAGCCTCTCACCTACCTCTCTCTGCAGAGATCCACCTGAAATCTCCAATTCACCCCAGAATGCTAAGCCCTCACTTTACAAGACACCCCAGGGTTCACAGAGTTAAGTGTCCTAGAAAAAAACCTCTATGGGGCTGAAAAAAGAATTTTAAAAAGCCCCAAGGCATCTGCCTGAAGGCCCAGGTATCTCCTGAGTGCCAGGCTGTGGCAGCAGCTTACAGGGGACTCCAGTGGGACTCGTGAGAATCAGTTTCTGTGGCTCTGCCCAGCCTACTTGCTTACATCATCAACAAATGAATAAACCCTGTTCCCTTTGACCTCAAGTCCCCAGAACAAGGGAGGTGGGAATGAACCAGTCATTTCTAGGAACTGTCACCATCTTCCAGGCCTTGGATAGACACTGACAACTCTTGGTCAGGATGATCCCAGCAAAGACCCACATCACATACACACTACAGCCCATATTCAGGAACTACCTGCCTAGAAGAAAGAGCTGGCTCAGCCCCAGGCTGGCAGTGTTGCCATCTGCAAAGGAATCACATAATATTCATGGCTGGAAATGACCTCTCAGATCACCAAGTCAAAAAAACAAAACAAAACAAAAACCACAACCAACAAAAACACCACACAACAGCTGCCCCCACTAGAGCATGTCCTGGAGCACCACGTCTACATGTGACTCAACCACCTCCCTGGGAAGGCTGTTCCAGCGCCTCACCACTCCTTCCACAAAGAATTTCTTCCTAATATCCAATCTAAACCCACCCTGTCACAACTTCATATCATTCCCTCTGGTTCTGTCATTAGGTATTAAGGAGAAGAGGCCAACCCCCACCTCTCTACAGCCTCCTTTCAGGTAGTTGTAGAGGGCAATGAGGTCCCCCCTCACCCTCCTCTTCTCCAAACTAAACATGCCCAGCTCCCTCAGCCTCTCCTCATATGACTTGTTCTCTAAACCCCTCACAAGCTTGGTAGCTCTCCTCTGGACACACTCCAGCATCTCAATGTCTTTCCTATAATGAGGGGCCCAGAACTGAACACAGTACTCCAGATGAGGCCTCACAAGTGCTGAATACATGGGCACAATAACCTCCCTCCTCCTGCTCACCACATTATTCTGATAGAAGCCAGGATCCTTCTGGCCTTCTTGGCCACCTGGGCACACTGCTGGCTCAGGAAAGGGGAAGGATGAGCCTCTAGGAGGCAGGAAACCCTGTCAGAAGTCAATTCCTGGAATGGTACCAAGGTCTCCATTTTACACAGCAGCTTGGAGGAGCACTGGTTCCTTCTATCAGATCCCACCTGAGCAGCATGTCAAGAACACTTTTTTTTTGTTCCTCGGCTGAAGAACTTGCCCATTGGCATTCCTATCCTCCAAGGTGGAAACACACTGCTGAGATTCAGCTCAAGTGTAGGTGTATGCATGTCATGACAACACGGAACCAGGGCTCAGCCAGCTCTGGCCAGCAGCTCTTGCTACTTGCCTTGCTGAGACAAGCTGAGCAGCATCTGAAGTCCTGCTTGGTTCCCACACAGAGTGACCTGAGATAAATCAAGATGAGGCATCTTCAAACAGGACAGAGCATGTTTCCCATTATTTTCCAGTCCCCAAATATCTCCTCTGGTTCCCTGCCAGTTCTGGCCAATAGACCCTTACAGGAGGGGTTCAGCCACACTCCTAGGACACTCAGCAATGTTTGTCCTGCTGGAAATGAGGACATCTCGCACTACAGGGAAGCAGGAACATCCTGCCCTTTCAGTATTTCCGAAGACAAGAGGATTGCCCTAGGTCAGTCCATGAATCCAAGCTCCACACCAAGGTCTCTTCCTATTGCATCAGATGAGACATCAGCAAGCATGGCACCTTCAGGAGAGGCTGCATCTTCCCTCTCCTTCACCAGCTGCTTCATGCACATCTGTGACAGCTTCTAGCCACAGGAAGCATGCCCTTAGCCTAAACAGTGCAGGTCATGGACTGCAGCCCTTCTCCCTGCTCCCCACAGGGTAAGATTATACTTGACACCCTAGTTGGCAGCCACTGCGGAGCAATCAAAGCCCAGACAATCTTCTCACAATCCCTGCAAGTCAGGGGACCCTGTAGGCAAGGGAAACACCCAGGCACTGCCCCCACTATGCTTTTTTCATCCAAACTATCTCTCACTCTGACACCTCTCAAAAGCCACTGTGCTCTCTTGAACATAAAACCAGCACTGTCAGGGCACTGGGGGCAACAGACCACATCCCAGAGTGGCACAAGCATGTCCTCCCACTAAAAAGGCTCCTCATGATTTAGCTTCCCTGGTCAGGATCTGTTTGGAGAGTCTATGCTCAGAGCACCAGGGCTTGTTGAATGGAAGCAGGAAGAGAAAGAGCCGCAGAGCAAAGTATACAGTATCTGTACAGCTTCCCAGTCCTTGAACATCCGTGTTCCTCTCCTGCAATTATTTATATCTAAATATAAGTCTGTATATATAGAATAACCAGCACAGGCATGCATGTTCTTCCTAAGCCAAGGAGGCAGAGAATACCAGGATTATGCAGCACTTGCTAACCGCAGCTCCTCAACAGCAGAGGACAAGTGATGCACCAGCTTCTGAGCAACCCCCTAAGCTGCCCTTTGAGCTGTGGTCTCACCGGTGAGGACAATCCATCACACCAGGAGAATGTTGCCCTTCCTATGCTGCCTAGCTGCGCTCCATGGGCTCCCGGCCCCATGGCATAAGGTGGGTCTTGCTAGTCACTGTGGTTGCCTTCTCTTCGGAAGCCCAAGCTGCAAACAGGATTTGTGGGGGCAGACAAAGGGGTTCTTGCACCTGCGTCCCCATGCTGCTCCCTATGCAGACAACATCCTGCTCCTGACTCTTTTTTGGGATCTGCTGCCAGGACTCCAGAAGGGAGGGGAGGGCTGCAGCATACCTGGAAGCAAGGCTCTGCTGCTCCCTGGTCTGCCCTAATCTGTACCTTTCGATCTCCCTAGCCAACCTCCCACTGGAAGAAGCCACGAGTGACAACCCCAGGCCTTGCCACATCCCCAAGCCCTCTCTCCTGCTGCCCATCGCATCTTCCCTCGCAGTGACCCAGGCAGCTGTGCCACCTCCTGGCACCTCTCCAAACCAGAGTGCAGAAAGGGGGGGTGTCTCCACATCCATTTGTCCCAGCGTAATGACCTCTTCCCACCGAAGTAAGCCCAAGCAGCGCCCAGCGCTTCTCTTCTGCGATGTTCCCCCTTCCTCCTACCCGCAGCCACCCCAGGGTCGCGGCCCCACCTCCGATCTGCGCTGCCCACTGCGCCCCGTCCAGCCCCGGAGACACCACGGCGAGTGCGAGGTGACAGGCGAGCGATGGGAGAAGCGGGGTCGTGTCAATGGGCTGCCTGCCGGCGACGGGGGGGAGCAACAGACAGGCCTCCTGGCCCCCACACCCTCGCTGGTTCTCACTGCAGCCTCGGAGCCGGAGGCGGGGAGAGAGGCTCCCGGCGAGGGGGTCCGTACCTGTGCGGGCAAAGCCCGGCCCAGCCCGCGGTCAGTGTTCGCGCCATGCAACGCGGGCGGATGAGGGAGAGAGGGTGGCTGGGGGCACCCCCGGGCATGCGGGGAAGGGAGTGTGTGGGGGGCCCGCTCTCCTCACCTCCTCTCGGGCCCCCTCCGCCTCCTCCTCCGGAGGCACCGGCGTGCTGCTGCCTCCCTCGCTGGCCGCGGCCGCCGAAGCCGGGGGGGACATGGCGGCGGCGGGGGCGCCCCGCNGGGATGGGGTTGAGGATGGGGATGGAGATGGGATGGGATGGAGTGGGGATGGAGATTGGGACGCAGCGCCCGAGTGGGGAGGCGGGTGACCTTGAGATGCTTGCGACAGGCAAGCAGGAAGCCCGTCGCGGCTGCCTCTCAGCAGCCCCACCGGGAGCGAAGCTGCAGTCCGGGAACTGCTCCCGCTCCCAGCCCCGCCGAGGGGACGTCAGGCTGGCCGGGGCGGCCGGGAGGACATCAGTCCCAGCCAGGCTGCTGATGGGGAGGAGAGGGATCTCGTGGGTTTTCTTCCTCTCAGGTTGAAGTGGGAGAGCTCGGAGAACAAGGTGCTCTTTGCCTGAGCTCTGGCTGGTTTTGTTAAATTGTGTTAAGCTGGTGGGCAGCCCCGGCTGGTCTTGGTGGGATGGAAGGGTAAGGCTGACCATCAGTGCTAATGCCAGCGCTCAGGGGCAAATCATAGGTTGGGGAGTATCTTCACTGCTGTGATCTTGACTGGGCCAAGGATGCTCAGCTAACTATCACAGAGCTGACTGCAGTGTATTTCACCCGTAGACCTAGCCTGCTTGTTTTCAGGGGCAAGTGGGAAAGTCATTTCAGACTCTCTATCTAAACTCATAGTAGCATCCTCAGGGGACACAGACACAGAGCCTAGGAAGGGTCTAGACTCATCTAGATCCAGACATTGCAGGTAGAGCCCAGCTTTCATGACAGTGTTGGGATATCAGGTGTGTCTGCAGGTACTTCCTGAGCTCCAAACTGGGGAAAAGCACAAGCTGCAGAATTTGCTGGAAATTCCTTCACTTTTTCTGGGCTTTGAGGGTCAGTCTTGGTGTTGGAATGAGTGGCTTGCTCTTGCCCACTCTGGTGCCTGGGATGAAGCTGCAACACTCCATAGGCCTGATGGTCTTGCTCAAGGAGGAACATCCCAGGGGAACTGCCAGCCACTGCTTCCTATGTGAATAGGTGTGACAGCCAAGGGTGCTGCTGAAGGAGCTCATGTTCAAAAGAGGCTGGGATGCATTTCCTCTGCCTTTCCCCTGTTTCCATGGGAACAGCAGCAAGCAGGAGCAGCCTGTTCTGAATTCCACTGCCTACCACTCAGGCACCCCTTGCCCAATCCTCTAGGCAGACTTTGGCTCTCAAGGGTTTCAGACCCCTCCTCACATGATGGATCCCATGGCTCCAAAGAGAGCTCACCCATGTATGTACTATGGAAGAGCAAGGCAAAGAAGCACAAGCCCAGAGCTGCCAGGACTTGTGAGGCAGCACTCTATGCTATTGCATGGACACTAAGAGACAGTTGCAAATAATGTGCATGGGTATACACATTTCTGCTTTTCATAGTGCTAGGGACTCCTAGACAAAGTGACCTCAGCTTGACTCAAAGGCATCTGTGGGATGATCACCCTCCAGGAACAGCTCTGTTTTTCTCTCAAAGAGGGGAATGTCACCACAAAAGAGCAAAGGAGAAGGGTAGAGGGGAAGAAAAAAAAAAGCAATACAAGTTTGTGGAATTTTTTTCCTTTGATAGTCTGTAGTGGATTTTTCTCCAGGGAATTTCTCTATTCGCTCTTAAATTTTTGTTAACTCTGGTGTTGTAGATGCTGCACCCATTCTGTGGCAAGGAGTTCTGCAGCACACCCACAGACTCAAGAGGCAGCTTCCTTCAGTGTGCCCATTTGGGGCTTGTTATCCACTAGGACTAACCCCTGGGAAGCTGACTGCAGACACCCCTATGGGAGCCACACAGAGTCCTGCTATCTATCCTCCAGTAGTGGCTCCAGTAGCTGCTGGTGAGCCAGAAGTAGGGATCTTTTTGTATCGGGCATCTTTGATACTGCTCCTGGCAGCACGTTTTCTGTGTCTTGGAAACAACACTGCCAAGTACATCACCAGCTATGCTATTTTTGATCTGAGGTGTCATAAAGAAGTTTTGTGCCCTGCTTTGTCCAAACTGAAGTTGTTCAAGTTCTCTGCCATGCAGGCACATGGCAGGTTTTGACCCTCACATAGGAACCTGAGGACATGGCTGATAATGGGTGACAAATAGCACAGGACCCCCTTGAAAATGGGAGAAATAAGGTTATACAATGCATACACCATTTGAAAGCTGAAGCAAGAAGGCCAGCATTCAAGACTGTTCCATGTCACAATCACAGGGAGAACTCAGGAGTCTTAACTGTAACACATTGCCCTAAACACTCAACTCTTCTTTTTCTTGAGGACATAAGACAAACACATCTTTGCTTTAACTCTTCCCCAGTTATTCCTGTGGGGTTTGGGATTCTCTACTGTTAGATGATGTTAGAGAGCAGGGCATTTCTGGTACAAGGGCACTTCTCGTGACAAAATGGTTGGAAGAAGTAGGGAGGCTTTTAAGAAGATAAGGCAGCTGAAGTAGAGGTGATGCTTTTACTGGGATACCAGTAGGTTTATTCTCCAGATAGCCTCTATCTTCCACCCTGCAGACACACTCATTTCTGTTCAAAGCAGATGTAAACCACTAGGTCACAATAGCATTGTCCATTCATTTACCATAATGTGTCAAGCCAGAAAAGGTCTCACACTTCTGCCTCTTGTAGTTACAGAAAACAGCCTTTTAGCTCCTGGTTAAGCATGTTTTTAGTTGTTACCCATGCAATAAATTTTCATGTAATTTCTGGAAAATTTTGGCAGAGGCTTCACTTTAAACCAAGTGAGCATAGATACCTATCCTTGGGCTGGTATTCGTAGCCAAACAGCAAACTGGATTTTGCATCAAATTTCTGTAACATCATATATATAACATTAGGTTTAGCTTGATTTTGTCCAATAGGCCAAGTGTGAGCAAACCTTAGTCTTTTGTTTTGAAGCAATCAATGATTCCTAGCAGTCTGCTTCTTTTTCTCTCTTAAGAAGATGTGTAGCAGAGAATCCCTTGTGTCAGATGCAGGGTTTTCTGAGCTCAGAAACTAATGCCTATTACATTTAGAAATTTCAAGGATATTTTATGCTGGCTGCCTCAGACTTCTAGAATGTGTCACTCCAATTAAATTACTCCTTAATAATGCAACAAGAGGAGTATGGGTGAAAAAACGTGCTTCTTGCTCCAGTCAAACAACATCTCTTTGCTGTTGCTGGTCAGAGATGCCATTTACCTCTGCAATCACTGTCCTCAAGGAAATCTGTGCCATTAGTCACATTTTCCTTAGATGTACTCAGGCTTTATGTTTGCTGGGAGGAGATCCATGTGTGCCCTTTTTTATTTTGAGAAGGACACCCAGATGGGTCACTAATTTGTGACTGGAGAACTAGTTTCTGTTCAGCATCACTAGACAGGGGTCTGTATCTTCATAGGGAAGATGGAAGCAGTCCACAAATGTGTGAAGTCTTAAACCTCATGAAGTCGGTGGGTTTGTAGCTCCTGCTGTGGGGTGTGTTTCACAGATGGGAGTTGTTGTCATTGGAAACTCTTTGATCCCTACTCTCATCCTTCGCCTTCCAACAGGCTGCCTGTGTGCAGCTTGCTTATTTTCCATCCTGTCCCATGAGAGTGTGTTTCTTCATCACCACAATTATTTGTGAGGCTCAGCAGAGGTTTCTGGCTCAGGTTAAATCACTTTCCTCTATGCAGCAGCCCAGCAGGATACCCAAGGCCCTCCCTCACATCCTCCATGACACTGAAAGTGGATTCAGATGCTTTTTGACAGTCCTCAGGACATCTTGTCTGATATAGCTCTGAAGCAGCCACAACCATCCCAAGTGCCTGGAAACTGAGCCAAATCCTCCCCTGGCAAATGTTTTGTTCTGCCTGAATTTTTTGGCTGATCACCCCAGAGAGGAATAAGCCACAAAAACTAATGTCTCAGAGAATTTAGCCTATCACTAGTCACAGTCCTACGAGTCACCTCTCTAAAAGCAGAAAATAGGTTTCTGTTGCAATGTGCCCTCCCCACAAGGAGCAGTTGGAGCTGGCACATCCTGGTCTGGGGAAGCATCCCTCCTTCACCCAAATCTCCCTGTAGACCTGGGCAGGAAGGGAACATGAGGCTGTTCAGGGCTAAAAGCCACCTGCATGCCTGTCTGCATTACTCAGGGGCTATTGCACAGGCTGGGTCTGGTATCAAGGCCAACATCCTGGGGAATGGCTACGATCTCACCTTCGGTGTGCTGGGACCTCTTGTTACCTGGGCAACACGGAATTTTCATCACTTATTCATGGCACTGAGCCTACTCCATCCCAGGGGATGGCCACCTGAGCTCTGCATGCACTGTGCTCCTGCTCAGTACTTGAATATTTCAAACAACTTGCCCACACCCCCCCACCACCACTGCCCTGAGCCAGCCACCCTGCTCATCCCTCTCTCCTAACCCCTGACCGGGCTCCTCACTTGATTACAGGAGTGTGGCTCTGCCAAGCCTGTTCCCAAATCACTCTGATGCAAGCGTGGAGAGGCACAAGCTCTAATTCAGTCTGGCAGCTGGGAGATTTAACTCTCCTGAGAGCAGAGCTGAGCTTGCATGAGTAATAGAGTAATACCTCTGGCAGCACTGTGAAACTTGCTGGGGACCAGCAGAGCAGTCACTGAGAGCACTTTTAGGAAGCAAGGACTGGGCTAGTGGGGGGCTGCAGGGCTGGAGTCAAACTAAGGTCAAGCAGGAAGCAACTCAAGCACAAGCAACTCCAAAATAAAAGTTAAACTATCCTCCTTGTTAACAGCCATCAGGTCCAGCATGGTGATGCTGAAGCCCAGGACACAATGTTGGCAGCACCCATCCTGCACTCCCTAGCAAGGTGAGCTCAGGGATGGTTGGGTGAGTTGAGGTTTTTGTTCTGTCTTGGATAGTCCTGCCAGATGAACTGTGCTTAGAGAGTCATGAATAAATGATAGCCTGGTGATGGAGCACTGCCTTTCACAGCTATTCCATGGGGAGGGAGGAGCACTCTTCATTAAAGCAGTGTGGCCAGACAGAAGTTATCAGAGGCTGAAGTGAGACTCTCTCTCCACTAGCTATAAAGGGAGACCTAGGTGACGGGATTTCTCACCTAGAGCACACTTTCACCATCTATTTAAGCATGGATTTACTTTCAGTTTTCTCAGACCATCTGCCATCCTCTCCTCATTCACAACCACATCTGCCTTCTCCTATGGGAGAGCTCTGAGCACACACAGCTGCACGCACACACACACACATAGATAAATACATACTGAGGCCTTATCAGCTGTACATTTGCCCAGATGCGAGCAGAGAGAATTGCTGCTGCAGCCACTGAGCTGGCAGGACTTATGCAAGGAGGATCTAATTTGGAATTATTTGTTAAAGTATCTGGGGGGGGGTGTTGTTCCTTCACTTTCTAAGCTCAAGAATTTTTAGTGCATCTTTATATCAATCACATTCTGCTTGTGGAAGTGAATGACATGGCCAAGAACAGAGTGAATTAGGTGTGAACTCCATTCAAAGAATGAATGAATCCTCCTTGTCCAACTTTATACACATCATACACACATACACATTGAGTGAACAACAGAAAGAGCTAGAAGCTGCTTTGTCCACTGTGGAACTCTGGACCACAATGGGAATTCTGTGTCCTTCTCAGGTAGGGCACTAGCTGGCAGCTTGCCAACCACCTCCCACATGTAGACTGATGTGATCTGCTCAGGGTTGTGTCACCATCATTGCTACGGTGGGTCTGGTATTGTTATGAGAGCTCACAGCAGAAACAAAAGAGGCATCCAGCATGGACTGCAAGGAGGAAGACTCCAAATGGAAATAAACACTTACTGTAAAAGCAAGCAGGTGCCCAGAGCAGCATCCTTGTGGAGATTCAAAGTGACCCTGTGACTTCAGCAAGACTTACCACAAGAGGCCAGCCAGTGTTTTCTGGGCTGATTACTCCAGAAAATGGGTACTTTGAGGAGAACCTGCTTTGCACAGGTCTGTTAGAAATCTTGGCCCTGCTTCTGGGCATCAAACCTTTAAAAGTCATGTTCCTGCTTCACTCAGGCCAGAAAGTGATGTGACCCAGTTTGATGCACTACAGAGCTGATTTGCTGTCAGATATATGGAACAACAGTCAGAGGAGAGGGCCTGTCATCTTTCCTGCTGCTTTCCTTGATCTCTCAAGGTCTCTGCTTGCAGCCAAAAGCCCTAATGCACACAACTTCTGGGCTGAGCTCCCTAAGCTGGAGCCAGAGCCCCAGGCAGAGGGCTGGGTATCTGTTTGGGGTGCCCAGAGACATTTCTGGTGTGGAAAAATGCAGTGGGAGCTTCCTCAGATGGGGATCCAGCACCTTTCTGATGGGCTCAGCACTTCTGATGCTGGGGAAGGGGAGAAAGGGCTGCATCCCCAGAGAACTGGGCAGCCCAGTGCTCATGTGGGACCAAAGCTGTGTGGTGGACAGTCCTGCATGGGGTAAATATAGCAGAAGTAACGTTGCTTGGTGTGAATTACTGCAGCAATAACTGCTTTTAAAAATTTCGGGTAAGTTATGTTGCTTAACAGAGGACTAAAAATGGGAATTAAAGTACCCTTATTTTTCCTCAGACCAGACACAGATTGGGTATAAACTCCCTTTCTCTAGCCTTATCTCACTTATCTCACCCACTTAACAGCTTGAGGAACAGTGGAGATGACACTGGTGTCAGGCCCAGGCTGCAACTGCTGTGGGCAGAGCTTGGGTTCAAGAAGTGAGGTGCAGAGAGCTGGGTTGCACTTAGGAAATCAAGGAGGTGTACCTGGGGACAGGATATTATCAGGGACAGTACCCAGGGTCACAGGTCGCCTGAGGAGTCTCTCCCACGCCCAGCCTTTGCCCTGGTGCTCCTGGCAGTGCAGTGCGATGGGAGAGCCTTTCTGAGCAGTTTCTTGCCGGGGAGGTTAAGCAACGCTGGGTGCCTTCGAGTGGCCTGTGTTGAGACTGACCTCTAGTGGAGCAGATTACTGTAGTTTTGGCTTTTCCTTCTAATTTTAACCATTTTAAGGAACACATTTTGAGGGGCACTGGAGAGAGCCCAGAAATAGAGCTTCTGGTTTAGAATCCTCAAAAGCAAGTCAGAACATCAAGGTTTGCCTCCTATTATATTTAAATTATTTTACTCCCTCCACCACTACCTGCCAACACATTATGTATATTAAAAATACATATGCATGTACTCATTTAAATGTATATGTGCTTCTCTCTGTATTTAAGGCCTCTGAAAATGTGTAGACAGCTTGCAGTGGGCTGGACTGTAGAATCCCAAGTGGTGGATCTTGAGTTGCCTCCCTGGGGAGCTGGTCGAGGGGCTTACTAGCTCAGACCCTGTGCTTTGGCAGAATCACTCCTGGATTTGTGCTAACCCTGGAATCAGCTCCAACTGGAAGATAATCAAGAGGCAGCTGCCACTTGCTGCAAAGCCAAGCAGCAACTAGTTTACAGAAAAGTGAAATCTTTATGCATTACAACACAGGTTTGTGCTGATTTGACCAAAGTAAATTTCTCCCAATATCTGATTTTATCTATGCAAAAGTGTCTAAGGAACCATTCCATGACAGAGCTGCATCTCTAGTATGTTACTAGAGAAAATGAAAAAGGCTGTCCTGGTTTGGGTTAGAACAGAACAATTCTGTTAAGTGATTTTGCTTTTCAGCTAAAGCTCCTCTAACTAACTGAACTTACTAAAACTAACAGTGCCTTTTCTCAGACCAGTGCTTGCTGCTAGCAGTGATAAGGCCTAATGTTTTAGATCTGCTGCTGAGGATCAGTATGCAGACTAAGGTCACTGCTAAATCTTTGTACCACAAGCAGTGTAAGGAGACCTTATTGCTCTCTTCAACTATCTGAAAGGAGGTTGTAGAGGGGCAGGTGTTGGCCTCTTCTCCCTTGTGACTTGCACTAGGACTAGAGGGAATGGGTTCAAGTTGTAGCAGGGCAGGTTTAGGTTAGATATTAGAAAACATTTCTTCACCAAAAGAGTGGTGCAGTATTGGAACAGGCTGCCCAGGGAGGTGGTGGAGTCACCACCCCTGGAGGTTTTCAAGAAACAGGTAGATGTGGCACTTTGGAGGATGGTTTAGGGATAGCAGTAGTGTAGGCTTATCAGTTAGATTTGATGATCTTGAAGGTCCTTTCCAACTGTGATGATTCTATGAGGAGCTGCACCTCAGAGAGGAGCAGACAGTTTAGGTGACCCTAAACTGACCAACAAGGTATTCCATCCCATATATGTCATATTCAATATAAAGCTGAGGGTGAGTTCCTTCTTTTTTTTTCTTCAGTGGCTGGCATCTGAGAAGGATTTTGTCCTCTCTTTCATCAGGACCCAAGAGTTCCTGAATCCAGTTCTAGGATCCAGCCCCCTAGTAGTAGCTGGGTACAGAAAGCTGAAAGAGTAGAAATTCTGTGTGGGGGTCAGGAATGTCAGCTGCAGATGCACATGGAGCTGGGATGCAGCCACCGCCAGAGTGTGAGAAGGAGTGACATGAATATACGCCCAGATCCCTGCCCTGAACTGGCTGGACCTGGGATGTGGAAGAAGCTCCTTTCCCTTAGCGGTTGTAGTCTTGTAGCCAGGCAATGCCAGGGTCACAACTGGAGATACTGAAACAGATCCTGAGTGCAGGAAGAAAACTTGTGACTGGAAGGTATTGATGCCAGCAGAGACTTTCCCTGCTGCCTCCTGCTTCCCTCACACCGCAAAACCCTTCTTCCTGCCTGGTTGGAAGCACTTTTTGTGGGTAGCTCGCCTGCAGCAAGACTACCATTAAAGGCCTGGTGGCCAGTGCTGCAGGAGTGACACAAACCCGAAGTGGCAGCTGCAGTGCGGCAGGAGGAAGTCACTGGAGCTTTGCATGCGGTTTGTGTGAACTTGGTTCTGTGCCTACTACCAAGCTCTTCCCAGGTGAGTTCCCTTGCAGGTATGTGGCATCAAGACATCCTTTCCATCCTGCTCAGCTGAACTGGAAAGATGGGCACCCTGTGGACGCAGAGAGACATGTCAAGCAATAAAAACAAGTGAAACTAGTTTTAAAGTGTCATCTGTGTTCAGAGCTCTTTAGGTTGTCTTCTGAAGAAGGCCCACTGCTTGGGACACTGCAAAGTAACTAGATAGGATCCATGAGGAATACAACTAGTTTTGATGCTGGAAGGAGAGCACCAAAATGCAGCCTGATCAATCATTCACAAGCAGAAAGCTGGGCCTTCATTTGAGCTTCTATGAAGCAGGCATTCTGGGCTTTAGGCTTTCTATTTGCAATACAGAAAGCTGGTGGGAAGCAGTTGGACCAAGTGACTTGTACAGCCACCTGCAGAGAGTGTCCAGCCTTTCCCTTTGCCTGTACAGGCAGGACGGACAAGAAGGTGTCTCATGGGCAAAATGGGTTAAACCACGCATGGGAAAAGCAAAGGTTTCATTGGCTTCTATCTCTGCTATCAATAGGTGACATCCACCGTATTGTTTCACACAGAGCCTGCGGCTTCAGTCAGCACCTGCACACGAAAGAGCATCCTCACCCACGCACCACCTGGTTTGTCAAGGTCCCTCTCCCACCCCTGGCAAACCTGCCTGCTATTGAAAGAACCCGAACAAACAGGGTAGGGAAGGAGGCAGTTCCAGGACATACAGGCTCGTTCTACACGGTGGAGGGAGGCATGCCATGGCTGCTTCGTCCCCTGTGCGCGCCGTGCTGCCGGCCCTCGCCCACACGTGCTGTGTCTACAGACGGGTTTTCTCTCTCCTGATGCTCCTACTTTACTCCTGAACAAAGCGGGCAGGGAGAAGCAGCCCGCCCCCCACCCTCCATTTAGCGGGTGCAAGGGTTACCGGGGCGGGGCAGCGGTGAGGGGAATCCCGGGCAGGCGGGGCCGGGAGCGGTTGAGTCAGTGCGGGCAGCAGCAGGAGGAGGGGCCGCGGAGCCTTAGACTACACACCGGCAGCTGCTCGCTGGCTTTCCGGCCATGAGCCCCCCGATGCTGGGGTCGGGGCCGGGAAGGGCAGGCGGCGGGCGCTAAGCGATGTCGCGGGTGGCGGGCGGCGAGTGCCGCAAGGAAGCGGCGGGCTGGGAGGGTGAGGATGGGCAGTGCGACTCGGGCATCGAGTCGCTGCGCTCGCTGCCGGGCGGGAGGGAGACCCCCGCTACCGCCGCCGACATCACTCCTGCCATCACACCCGCTGCCGAGACACTCGCCAAGACTGAGACCCTCGCCGAGGCTGCCGAGGAGCGGCTGGACTCCAGCTACGGCTCCGGCGCCTTTCCCGAGCCTCTGCCTGGGCTACCGGCCGCCTGCCGCGCCGAGGAGCCGTCGTCGCCCGAGGGGCTCAGCCGGCAGCAGCTGGAGGCACTCACCTACGTTTCGGAGGACGGAGACACGTAAGAGACTGCGGCCCCTGTCTTCCCGCCTTCCCCGGGGACGACTGGCAAGCGCCGGGCACCCCCCAGCCCCAGGCTCGGCCCCTCGCAGCTAGCCGGCGGCGAGGAGCTGCTGCTTAGAGATAAGCTGGGCTTTATCTGCGGTGGTCCCCAGCCCTCTCTCGAGGAGCACCCATCCAGTTGTGCTGTGAAGGGCTCCCCGAGCCATCGTCCCGAGAGCCTCCTGCTTTACGTTGCACGCTGATGCTTGGCACCCTGGCGTGGGTTTGGGTGGGTGACCACTGGAGCATCTGAGCCAGATCCAGCATGGGGATCAGGAAGAGGCAGCCCAGGCAACGTGGCAGAGAACGAACCCGCGGTAGGAAGCCAACTTCCACTTGCTGTAGGGCTGCTAGCAACTAGAAGGTGGTGTGGGAGCAAATCAACACCCCCCCACACACACACATCCCCCCATCTCTTCCCCAGAGAATATAACATTTCCTCCCCAATGGGGATGTCTTGGCTGCATGAGATCATGTGGAAACAAGTCCCGAAATGAGATTGGCTATGCAAGGCAAGACCTTGAGATGGCTTTGTTAGGGCCTCAGATACACTGCTCAGCCAAGGAACCCAAGCACTGTTTGTTCTCGGGTGGAAATTGCCTCGACTCACTTTGCCAACTTGCCTGCATAGCCACAGCTTTCACAACAGCTGTGATGCATGCATCCCCACAGAGCCTCCTGAGCCTCTGTGATGGAAATGAGTGTTTTTCTCGATGAAGGGGGGCTTCCCAAATCCGTAATGCCCTCTCAAGGACAGAGGCATCACACTGAACTTCATTTGCCTTCTGGTAACTGCCTTCAGCTAATCACAGCGCTTTCCTGTCGTACGTTCCCTCAGTGGAAGGTTTTCATCATAAGTGCACAGACAGAGCATGAGTGAAGTGTGCTCACAGCTGAGAAGGGCAAAGCTTTGCCTCAAACCCTGGCTGGAGTTTAACACTGAGTAATGGTGCAGGAGGAATTGAAACTGAGGCACTGACATGAGCAAGCAAAGGTCTTTAGTAGCAGGAGCAGCAAGGAGCCTCTGTCCTTGTGTAGCAGAGCGCATCTGGTTTGGAGGCTGAAGATGAGCTGGGAGCCAGTCTAAATGTTTACTTCCCAGTTAGGAAGGAGCCTGTGTATCTGCTAATTAGTTCATTAATGCACACTGTGGGATCTACTCTGAGGATTGGCTGGAAGCCTTGTGGTAAGCAAGACTGAACCCAGCCTCCCACACTCCCCAGCTGGGTGCCTGGATAGTGCTTTCTAGTCCTATACAATCTACAGACTTGCTCTGGGGCTCCTCAGAGTGGGGGAGCTTTGCCACTTTTCCCAGCTGTAAGGCTAGAGCCAAGGTACCCATAGAGAGAGCCAGGGATCTTTTAAGCAAAGCAGTGGAACTAATGCCTCAGAAAAGCCCCCCAGGCTAGTTTGTCCTGGTATGTTCAGGACTCCTGGCTTGCTTTTCTGTAGTGAGCCTAGTAGATGCAGCTGCTTGGGG
The DNA here is from genome assembly GCA_013396975.1 of Bucco capensis. NCBI lineage: Eukaryota > Metazoa > Chordata > Aves > Piciformes > Bucconidae > Bucco > Bucco capensis. Next base: position 445,001 of record VWZO01005662.1, on the reverse strand, counting down.
CTGCCTTGTAAAATGGCTGAGCTCTTTGCTTGTCAGACTTGCTTGGAGAGACTTAACGCAAGATCTCATTAACTAGGGAAACATTAATCAGTGGTGCCTTGGTTACTGTAGGCAGGAGTGGCTTTCAGAGACTTCTCCAAACTGTTGCAGTTGCTTTTCTGTTTTCTCTCAGTTGCAGTGCAGTTCAGAACAGGAAATATGTAAAGAGCAAGGAAGGGAGTGAAAAGTCTGCTGGTGGTGCGGCTTGTACCACTCTGAGCTGATCATGTCTCTGCAGGGGCTGGCTTTCAAAGGATCTGCTCCCAGCACTGGGAAAAAAATATATTCTTGTGGTTAGAGTGTCAAGGCTGTGGATTTCTGCCTTCTCTATTCCTGTCTCTCCTCCTGACCCTGCGGCAGAGGTAGGCGGCATTTATATTTAGAAATGCTGAACTTCCACCACTGGGTTGATGCAAATGGGGACTGTGAGCACCGAGCAATCCATTGAACTGTCACCAGCTCTGTATGCAAAACCAAGTCTGGGTTTATAGTAATGCTAAAGTCTATGGAGCAATTGCTCACCTGGTGACAGAAGGTCTTCAGAGAAAAAGGGATCAGATGACCACAGACTGCATCCCTTTCATCTACCAAGACAAACCCATCACCCTCTCTTCATCTCTATCCTTGTGTGCCTTGCTTGAATGTTTGCCACAAAACAACGCCAGGCTGAGAGTTAAAATCGCACTATCGTATTTCAGAAGTCTTGGGCAACAACACTTTCCTGTAATTGTAATTCTGAAAATACAAAAAGTTCAGGGTTTTTGGCCAACTAATTTCTGTTTCCCTAGAAGCCCTGGCTGGTACTGAGCAGAGAGGAGCACCAGGCTTGCACAAAAGGGAGCTGGCAAAAGTTTTGGCTTTCCATCTGACAAAAATCATGGCTATCCATAGCTCCCCCAGCTCTCCCAGTTGTGGTGCCTTAAGTTGTGCTGTGTTTGTCAGTCTGGACCTTTTGTGGAAGTACAAGAAGTGGAAGCAGAGGTAAGGAGTATGTGATTGGGTGGTTGGAGCGTCACCAGGATCTTTCTTGGATACCCTCCTGCCCACCTCTGTGAAAGAGGAGCATTAGCCTAGGCAGGGTGAAGCAATGTGGCTAAAACTGGCTCTTCTCATGCTCAAAATTAGAAGGGGTCTCATTTCTGCAGGAAGGAAATTAGCCAACAGTGGAGATGTGGGTGTGATGGTCAGTGAAATGTGTGGGTGCTGTCTTCCAAGAATCATTTGCCCAAGAGTCAGCCCCCACGCTTCCTCAGAGCCACTGACTGTCTGCTTCGTGGAAATGAGAGCTGCAGCATTTGGGCCCATCAGTCCCTGAGAGAGCAAGAGACAGAGCTGGCATGGCAGGAAACGGCAAGGATAAGGAATGGGACAATAGACATGGGTGCACATAGGACAGTGATATGTATCCTGCTTATTCTGTGGCTGGCTAGAGCACAAGCCCTGTGCGCTCAAGCTCAAACAGCCTCCTGCAAGCATCAGTGTTTTCCTCATGAATCAAGCAGTCTCCTCCAAGCATTCATGTCTTCATTGTAAACCAGCTCCTTTTCTGCTGAATTTGGTCCCAATGGGACTTCTCTGTATGGAAGTCAAGAGAGGGGCTTTCCAGCTGCAGGCATGGCTAGCTCTGAGCAGGCTGCAGGCAGCTTTATCCCTGTACCGTGGCCTTCAGACAAGCTCAGCCTTTGTTAGGATTCACTGAGGAAACCCGCCTCCTTCCCGGCCTTGCCAGGCTGATGCATGAGTACAGTGTCCTGGGAAAGGGGTGAGTGTAGGACCAGCTCCTTTCAGAGTGGGATGGGGTATGGTGGGATCACTTTTTTCATTCCAGCACAAGGGAAAATCTCCCCATTCACCTGGGCTTGTGGCAGCCTCTGCCAACTCTGGAGAGGCAGAACTGATTCCTCTTTCTTCAAGACTATATATTCTGTCCTAAACTTAAAAACATGTTTCCCTTTCTCCCTGTGCTGGTCCTCAGGCCACACACCAGGTTATGCTTGCTAGTATCTGATGCCACAGTGATGAGTCCCTTGGACAGCTGGGTAGAGCGCAAGCAGTCTTGCTCTGGACCCTCTGGCCATGCAGTGCTGTGAAAGGCTGAGGGCTGTCTTCTGCACGAGGCTCTGCACACAAAGCAGCATGGCTCCTCTGCAAGGGTGAAGGTTGGGAGATCCCAGCTCAATCACAGGAGAGAGATCTGAACCTCCTTCAGATGGAAAATGGGACTGAGCGGTTTTTGTGTTTCAGGGAGGGAGGGGAGCAGAGGAAGCCTGACTTCCTCCTTCCACCAGAGACAAGTGCTGCCCTGTCTGCTGATAAGAAGTCACGTGCCAGTGACTTGTGGGCTGAGATGCCTTAACAAGGGTATGGGGACAGTTAATAGAATAAAATTGGAGCTCCACAGGAGCTTATGTTCTGAGCTATTCTCCACTTGATAGTAGCAAAGGAGCCTTGCCTGCGTGGGCAGACACTGAGCTCCTCCAGCAGGGTCAAGAGCTACTTCTAACAGTTCTTCACCGGCTTGTGCCAGTCATAACCCTCCCATCTTGTGTAGGTAGCCCTGTGCTAGAGATCTTACCCATGCAGGGGAATAAAGGTTGTCCCCATTCAGGCTGTTTGCTCTGGTGTGCATGCTTGCTTGGCACTTGACCTGCTGAAAGGGGGTTTTGCTGAAACCCTGGATTCCAGTGTGTGTGCCCCTGGAGGAATGCTTGGTGTGTGACAGTGAAGGGAAATCACTGTGAAAGAAGAAAAGTGAAGCAGAGGACTGGAGAGGCACAGTTTTAGGAGAAAGATTAAAGAGGTCTGATGCAGAAAGCATACTTGGTTGCTGGTCAGACTGGGAGTCCTCCTGCTTGTTTGGGCTGGGCTGTTGCTGGCTGCCGAGCAGCAGGATGGCCAAAGTTAATGGGAAGCAAGGGATGCTCTTGGTTTTTCCAGAGGTGCTTTGGAAAGCTCCTTGCCCAATTGCCAGGGAAACTTGAGTCAATCATGAGTTACTCCCTAGCACACCACTGTTGGAGGCATAGAAGAAAATAAGTTCTAAGGTGGGGCTGGCCAGAGGCAGAAGGGAACCTGCTGTGTCCAGCTTCCTGTGCCTGGGCTCTTCAGCCCTTCTTCTGTGTGTGCGCTGGAGTTTGGTTGGCAGGGGAGAGCTTGGTGCCCCTGCAAGCAAGGGCAGGTAGTTCAGCAGAGGCCCCTACAGGACCCCCCAGAAGTTACTGTCTGCCACAGAAGTCACACATACAGCTTTGATGTCAGGAGGGTTAAGTCCCAGCAGCCCTCTGAGGTTGTGCAGGCAATACGAGATTTTTATTTCCCCTGTTCAGATGAATTTAGCCTAGCCTGGAGGGAGCTTCTTCAGACTTTCCACCTGCATAGGTTTGCCTTGGAGCTGGCAATAGGCCCAAGGCACTTGAGCACAGAGGAAGGGAAAGAATGTCTGGAAATTTCCATGGGCTGGGATGCAGAAGCCTGATGCCTGATTGTAATAGATCAGTTGAGGTAGGGAGAGGTTCAGGTCCTTGCACTCTTCAGACAGGCTTGGCTACTGCTGAGAAAGGGTTGAGCTTAGCTGAATTAACAATGGAAGTTTTGATTTTTGTTGGTTTATTTGTTGGTTTTTTTTAAAAAAAACAATACAGATAAAAGAGGAGTCAGACATGACTGTATGAAGAGAGCTGTGGGGTCTAAGCTCTGAGTGCAATTTCCTCTTAGTGAGCTGCCTGGGATGCTCTCTGCATCCTGGAGAGGGGAAGCTCCTCTGATTAGGGCAGATGCAGGGCTGAAGGGGGGGATCAGAGATATCCTAGACCTATAGCTGGTGCCTCATTAGAAGAAAATTCTGAGGCAATGAGAACATGTGCAGGGCAATAAATGGTTTCTAGGGAGTGTTGTACAGGCTCTGGCAAAGTCCAGGCACTGTCCTCTTGTAAGACATTGTTCTGATTTTAAGATACCTCTGTGTGTACAGAAACTGTGTGAGAGAAGATATTTGCCTCCTGATGAGAGAGAATTGGAATTTGCTCTGTTTGAAATGGAGCTGCCATGGCCAATGAACCTTTTGGGATGTTTGCTGCTTTTATTGCAGTTGTTCATCTTGCTTCTCACCCTGTGACTAGGGCCCTCCTGGGATGGGCTGACCTGCTTTCTGGCTTGGCCCATCCCTGTGGTGATGGTAGTGTGGGACAGACTCCTCATTTTCCAGGGAGCAGTCTGCCTGCATCTGATGTTTAGTGCTTCTGCAATCCCAGACCCACTATTTGTGCAGAAATGGCACAAAATACTCAAATGTGTGGGTGCAGAGTCTAGAGGATGTGACGCCAGGGGTAGTGTATGTGAGTGAACAGAGGCACCTTCATCTCCCCACCTCCTCCTCCCATACCTCACTGAAAAATGAGGTGCCCACAAGCCTTCTTGTAATGCCTCTGCTAGTAAGCCTCTAGCACCTCTCATCCACCAGCATCCAGACCAGGCCCACTGCAGAGCAACCCAGGGAAGGTGCAGGTTGTCTCCCCTGCTCATCCATTGCTGCCCACCCCTACCTTTGGGCCCAGGAGCAGCAGGCTGGGAAGCAGCTGCTGCCCAGGTTGGAGATCAGGGGGTCTGAACCCAATGGCTGAAGGGGCTTTGCCCGGGGAAGGGGGGAAGAAACCTGCAGAACAGGAGACCCAGGGCAGGAGTAGAGGATTTGAGGATGAGCCTACAGCTGGCTGGGATCTGCTGCTTCCCTGAAGCTGCCAGAAGGCAGCTGAAAGAGCTTTATGGAGCTGAGCAGCATCATATTTGTATGTGGGGAGGAATGGAGCTGGGCTGGACTGGCAGAGGGCTGCAGGGCAGGATGGAGCTGTGCTGGCTGAGCCTGCTGGCAGAGGTTTATGCTGCTGGCTGAGGAAGCGGTTAGCAGTGCAGGTTACAGGGCTGGAACAGGATAGCAGGGTAAGCCTGGAATTCCCCTGCTGTTTTCCTCCTCCCTCGCTCTCCTCTCTATTGCTGCTGGGGCCGCTTCCTCCCCTGAAGAAGTTTCTTTTGTGCAAATTGTTTGCATGATTTCCTACTGTTCCACTTGGCCAAAATAAGGAGCCAGGAGCAAACTGTCCCTGCTGCAGACAGGGACCTTATCTGGAGAGGGAGAAAAACTTGTCAAAGCAAATTCTACTGAATGATGGATCCCTTGTCCTACATGCTTCTGGGGATAGATGGTGAAGGGAGAGGCTTCTTTGTGGCCAAGGTGTCTTGCTACTCAGATGAGGGAGTGATCTCCATGGTCAGCCACTTTTCTAGAGGGAGGGAAGAAGACAGCTGGAGAACTGGTAGGACTTCATCAGTTCAGCCTGTGTCAGAGCTGGATGTTACCCATATCCCATTCTCCTGCCTCTAGTCCTCAGGAGTGCGCACTTTTCCTACTACATGCTTGAGGTCACTCAATGTGGAAATGTTCTCCTGTGCCTGAAATAGGACCACGTTCAGCATGGTGTGCTCAGATGTGGGGACATCCCCAGGGACAGCCCTGACCTCTATGCTCCAGGATCGTTATCTCTCAGATAATGGGTAGATCACCTTGTGGCAGGAATGCCCCGTGCTCATGAGACCTTTGCAGTTCAAAGTGGTAATGAGTCCCCCTGTACGAGGATGGAGCTTGTGAGCAAGGGGAAAAGCTGAGAATGATTTCCACCGTGTGTGCTCCTAGATTGGCTGCATTTTCCCTGCCTTTTCCAAAACTCTCTGTTGCCCTTTCCAAAAGTCCCCTCTGGGCACTCAGCCCCGTGGCTGCAGGCAGGAGCATGGGGAGGGAGGAAGCAGGCAAGCAGAGGAGAGGTGTGCAGGCAGCTGAGGGAAGGGCAAGGGTCTGAGTATGGTAGGGTGGAGGGCTGCTTCTGGCAAAGGCATGGGGCTATGGCTGGGCGAGGAGGATTGTCTGGCAGTGAGTGGATTATCTTTCCATCACCGCACCCAGGCTCTGGGGCTCAGCTGTGAGTGCTGTGTGCCAGCATGCAGCAGCCTGTCAGCAGCTGGACTGCGTGGCTGCTATGGCAGAGAAAGGTGTGCTTGTAGCCTTGCCCAGAAGAAATTGAAGAATATTGGCATGGTGGCTGCACCTCAGGTCTCTTGGTCATAGAAGATTTCGCAGCTTAACAGGAGATGTTCCCGATTTCTTGTTGGCAACAGTGCCCATGGCACAGAGTGTCTCAATGCACACATGCTCTTGGTAGGCTCATCCCAGCCCAGTGGCCTTGCCATGATTCCCCCAAGCAGCTCATGGCTCTTGCAGCCATTGCAGGAAGTTGAGGTCTGACAGTGAGGAAAGAGAGGAATGAATGCAGAAATGGAAGAGCAGGAGGAGGCTGCACTCAGGTGGAGAAGGAAGAGGGAGGGGAAAAGCAGTTCTTCAAGGCATGTACCTCCAGGTTTCAAGGTGAAAGCCTGAGCTCTGGCTGGGTGGGGATGGTTGCCTCCATCACTTCTGTGGCATAGATGCCCAAACTTGCTTGGCTACCTTGTTGAACTGCAAAACCACCCAAAGCAGGAAAAGCAAGGTGCCAGGGGTAGTGGAGGGCTGCCTGGGGTTTCCACCTCCCCCGGGTGACAGCCCCACTTGTCCTCACATGATGTTGTGGCGTGATGTGGGTTGTGGCAGAGGGACCAGGGGGATTCCTGGAGGCACAGGGTCTGGCTGCAGCGGGGCACAACCCCAGGCACTGCTCTCTCCCCTGGAGGATCAGTGTGGCTCTGGAAAGTGAAAGCAGCAGAGGTTTAAAGTTCAAGCTGAATTGCCTTGGAAAGTCCCTTATATGAACAGCCCTATTTCTGCCATACCTGAAAAAGGCAGATCCTGTGGCATCTTCCTGCACGTGGTGCCTGGGAGTGAGTTTGGAGGAACAGGGGCTGTCCCCTGCAAGTGGGCAAAGGACACTTCAGAGCAGGTGCCACTATAACAACCAGGGTCCTGGTGCAAACCACAGCAGGGTGTCCACCTGTCTGCATCATACCTAGGCTGGGGCCAGCAAGAGCTCATTGAGCAGAGTGGTATTCTTGCAGTTGGTACCCCAGCTCTGCCCCTTGCTGCTGCCTCCTGCTGGCCTGGCCTGGGTCGCTTGGCTGTGCCCCTGTGCCATGGTGTGCTGAGGGCAGCCAGGCCCTTCCTGTGGAGCTGCTTGGCCCCAGCTTGCAGCCCTCTCCCCTGTCTCAGGGAGTGCTGGTGGTGAGGGGGCTCCCCATGGCAGTGCAGATGGAAGTATGGGTGGTCTCTTCTTCCAGCGGGGAATTCCCTGTTGTGGTGTGACCTGGGGCTTCCCCAGGGATGCAGCCTCTCCTGTTGGCCCAGTATCTGGTGGCAGGGTGAAGAGGAACCAGCTTTGTTTCATCACCAAAAATGGAGCTCGGCTGAGGGTGCCCAGGGTCCCAGGTGCTGACTCAGTCCTCTGACAGTGCTTGGCAGGAGGTGGATAAAGGACATTTATGGAGGGTTGGCCTCTGGGGTCCTCAGCACACCCATGTACTCCCTGCAGCTGGCAAAAAGCAGCTCTGGTCCTATTTCTTTGCTGCAGTGCTTTAGGGCCAGGTCTTCCCTTCCCATCTGCAGAGGGATGCTGTCCATCCTCCACCTTGCAGTGACATCTCAAAGCAGGAGGTCTTACCAGGACTGGTACAGCTCCCACTTTCTATCCCTCAGCCCTTCCTGCCTCCACCAAGCAGTGTGGGTAGTAGCAGCCTGCTCAGATCCCAGCCTTCATTTGGAGCTGATCCCTGCCAGAAATAAAAGCTGCCCACAGGCCCCAGTGCAGTGTCAAGGAAATGGCAGGAGACTCAGATCGTGCCTGCCATGCTCTGCAGAGCAGGAGCTGCTGCCTGCAGTGGCTGGAGCTAGCTTGGGGGTTCTGCCCTGCAGCAGTGGGGTAGTCTCTCTATTCAGAGGAGGGCCTGAGAGTGTAGCAGGTCAAAAGTGGAGACTGGAAATTCCCTCTCAGCTCTGCCTCTGTTGTGTTCTCACTTCTGTTCTGAGTGCGCTAGGGGATGGCATCAGACCTGGCTGGAAAAAAAACCGCTCCTTGGGCTGGAGGATTCTGAACTGCCAGGCCACCGCATGGCTGTGGGTGCCATAGTCCTCAGGACCAGGGCTCCCTGCTGGCCACCAAGCTCTGAGAGTGCACACTTTGGTGTCTGCAAGCTGCGTGTCAGCCCTGCTATGGCAGTGCTGAAAGGGAAGGATGTGGGAGAGAGAAAAGGAACTTGGTGAGAGCCAGCAGATTGGCTCCATACAGGTGATCTTGGACCATCACTGGGTTCCTGCTGAGCTTTGGCTGCTTGCCTTCATGGAGGGGAAAGCAGAAGCATGGTCTGCAGCCAGCAGCGGGAAACTGGAATTCCCCGAGCAGCTGCCAGAGCCCAGACCTCCCTTTGCAGCTGCCAAATCCAGCCCTTGGGCTTTACAAAATGCATCCAAGGCTCCTTGGACCTGCGCTAGTTGGAGTCCTGGCTTTAGGCAGTGCCAAGTCCAAGTCCTGCATGTGCTGTGAGATCCAAGGGAGGACCCTGTGTTGCTTAGCAAGGACAGGAGGGTCCATTCCCTATAGAGATCAAAACAGAGGACTGCCCTGGGGAGCCTCAGACCGTGTTCCTGCCTTGCCCTCCTGCTGAACTTCCCCAGGGAGAGGGCAAGCTGGTGGGAAGAGAAGAGGCAAGGAGGGTGTTCCTCCATGTGGCAGTGGGAGGATCTCTGCCCCTGAGAATGGCACTTGGGATTAATTTTTTTTTTTCCTCCCCTGTTCTATTTATCACCTCTGTAGGTTGGTTCACCTGGCCATTATCCACTGTGTCCCAGCTGTGGCACTCTGCTGCATCGCTCAGCTACCCAAAGAGGTTCTGGAGATCCAAAATGATCTTTTCCAGGTATGCAGATGTGATAGGCAGAAGATGGGAGGAAGGCATGTGCTGCAGGATGCTCCCTGGATAGATGCCCAATCCATCTACCCTTTCCCCAGGATCCCCTACCTGCTTCCTCCAAAGTGTGGTGAAGGTCTCATGTGAGCTGCTCCTTTTCAGGGAGGGGAAGAAGGGTGTGGGAGATACCCTGAGAGACAGGTGTGACAGCTCCCAGCAGCGAAGAGTAAAGATGTCCTTTATGAGTCCCCAGGACACTGCAGACGGCCCTGGAGGGTGGAGCAGGCATGGCTTGAATGTGGCAGGGTAGATAACCTTGGAGAGTGTGATCTGCCTCCACGGGAGATTCTGTAGCTGAAGTGCAGGGAGCAGCAAGCTGTTTGTACTCTCCAGTGTCATCCATGCTTAACCCTGGGACAGGGATGACCTCCTGTGCAGTCTGCCCATGCCACTGACCTAGCTCCTGTAGGCTGGTATGATTCATTGTGCCTGCTGTCCTGTGGGGCATCCCCCACTTTCCTAATTCCTCTCTTCACCTCCTCTCTAGACCCCACTCCACCTTGCCGTGTACCTGGAGCAGCCCAGTGTGATCGAGGCACTGATCCACAAGGGAGTGAACCCCAGGCTGCAGGACCGCCATGGCAACACTCCGCTGCACCTGGCCTGCGAGCAGCAGCACCTGCAGTGTGCCCAGCAGCTGCTGCAGGGCACAGCCCCACTGGAGGGCATGGCCCAAACCCACAGGCAATACCAGGACCTGCAGCTCCAAAACTGGCAAGGTGAGACTTAGGGGCAGACTACTGTGGAGCTGGTGGCTAGATTGGGGCAGAGACCTTGCATTGTGTATGCAGGGATCCAAGAGCACAGCAGAGCAAGCATGAGGATGAGGTTGGCATTGGCATTCCTTAGGGTGGCCTGGGCTGATTGTGGCTCTCTCTTCCTGCCTCCCCACCCCAGGGTTGGCCTGTCTGCACATCAGCACCTTGAAGGGAAACATCCCAATGATGTCTCTGCTGCTGGAGAGTGGTGCCAATATCGATGTTCAAGTAAGTCTAGGGGCATGATAAGATGTTTCGGTGAGGTTGGGCATGATGCATCGCTCCCTTGGGCACTCCCTCTAGCCATGGGGCAGGCACTGCTGGGTGGTGGGCAGGACTGTTGTGTGGCTTGAAGGCATCAGATTGTGAGGGAGAAGAGAGAAAAGGTCCAATGTGGGGCTTTTGGGTACTATGACTGCAATCAGGGTGGTGACTGTCCCCTTTGCATTCTGTCAAGAGGGTGTGGGTGGGTGCTGCAGGCCCCGTCTTAGAGAACCTTGCACCCATGCCTTTGTGGTCTGTGGGTTGCAGGAAGGCACCAGTGGGAAGACCCCGCTGCATCTAGCTGTGGAGTGTCACAACTGCAGGGCTGTCCAGTTTCTGCTGCGCAACGGAGCATACGTAGATGCCCAGATGTACAACGGGTGCACCCCACTCCACTTGGCCGTGGGCCGCAAGGATGCTGCCATCGCTGGCATCCTCTCGCACTCTGGGGCTGACACCCTGCTGAGGAACATGGAGAATGAGACAGCTCAAGACCTGGCTGATGGCAATGATGATGTGAGTCTGCAAGGGGGGAGGCCTGTGGTTCTGCAAGTGTGTCAAGGGGTGCAGAAGTTGGATGATTTAGGGGGATTTCCTAGGAGGAGTTTCTAGCTGTGCCCTTCCTCCCCTATAGGGTTCAGATGTTGGCTCTGGGGGTGTGTGGGGTGACTGCCTGTTGCCACAAGCCCTAGAGAAAGCTCAGCCAAGGTTCTTCTGTGTTTCCCTTGGGAGGTGGGAGGCTGCAGGGCTGAGGGGGCAGGTCTGGGCCCCTACCCCAGTCTGATGGAGACATGACCCTGGATCCTTACACATTCACACCCTTGGCCTTTGCAGCTCCTTGCCTTGCTGCCCTTCGATGACCTGAAGATCTCAGGGAAGCCTGTTGTGTGCTCAGAATGAGTGGCTGGACTCCTTTGGCCTGTCAGGCTGCCTCCTCGCTCTGCATTGCTGCGCTGCTACCCACTGGGACCTTGCCTACCTGCAGTTCAATGGGAGCAAAGCCACTTTGGGAGACTTATCCCCCTCCTCTCCCTTTTGGAAAAGTTTTGTTTGCCTCAGGCTGCCTTCCCAGAGGGAAGAAGGTGGCACTATGAGCACTACACAGAGGGGGGCTTCTCTTAGTATTTGTGCCCAGCAGCAGGACTGAATTTCCCCTCTCTGCCATGGGTCTGACTTGTGGAGGTCTCCAGCTTGCCCAGCAACGGAGCAGGAGAAGACTCCTTGTGCTGTGCAACGAAACTTCCTCCAGCACCTCCAAATGCCATCAGAATAAGCATGGGGTGAGGAGAGTTAACTCTCACTCTAATAAACTTTGTTCTTGCTGTGGGTGCCTGAGGTCTCATGTGATCTAACTCACCCCACTCCTCCACAGCATCAGGAGGCTAAGCTGTACCCTGGGTGCCTGGCACGTGAGGGCTGCAGGGGCTTCCCCACCTCGCCTGCTCCCTCAGGTCCTTTGCACGGCACAAGGTGAGTGGGAGTGTAGGGGCTTCCCCACTTGCAGAGCCTTCCCAGTGCTCAAGGCCGAGGCTGGGAGATCCCAGCATGGCACTCTATTCCCCTGCTGCCTGCTAAGCATTTGACTTTGGGGATGAAGAAAGAGTGCAGGAGGTGCTGGAAGACCAAACATTGAATCCCTGCTTCTGCTGTCATGCCTGACATCTTGCTGCCTTACTGTGTGTAGTGTCCTCTTTCACAAAGAGGATAGAAAGATTCTGCACTGACTCCTGACTTGGGAAAGTGTTAAAAACCCTAGGTCATGAATCTTCCTGGCTTTTAGATTTTTGCCAGGCTGAAAGCAGAGGAGATGGCAGGGTTATCTTCACATGGCTTCTGTTCAGCTCACCACCCTTCCCTGCCCCTTCTCCTAGTCAGAGGACTATGTGTGATTCATTAGGTAACTAGCAGGGCAAAAGTGCTGTGGGAATGGAGACACGGTGTGCCTGACCCGTCTTCAGCTAGGGAAATTCCTCATTTGCTGCATGGGAGCAGCTGCTGTTGTTCCTGGATGGTGCAATCACCTGAGATATGCTGGAGTGTGCAGTGGTCTTCCTCCTGCCTTCTTGGGAAGACAGATAACAATGGAATGCTGCCAGGAACGCAGCACAGGCTCTCCCCAGGCCTCTCTGGAGCTTGCTTGGTCTCTTCAGCAACCCTGGACTAGATTGCTGCTTTTGTTTTGCTGCCTCTCACCTTCTGGCAGGGCCTCAGCTCTGCTGCAAATAAGCCATATTCTGAGCATAGGCCTTGGACAGCACCTGCCAGGAGTGCCCAGTGGGGGCTGCTCTAGTGCCACTGTCCCTTCACAGGGGACAAGGGGCACTCATGGGGGAACTTACAGATGCTGCAGTGCAGAGTGGCATGGTGGGGCCAGAACTGCAGCTGGGTGGGCAAGGGAGGAAAAAGGCAGAAGCAAGAGATCTGCATTATTTTTTCTTATATTATTTTTAAATAAAATAATGTTGTTTTAAAAAAAAAAAAAAAGATTTCATGTAAAATGTTACTGGGTGGCCATCTGATGGCTGCAGCAGGCCCTGCAGCCTTGCTTTGGACCGGGATGGGAGTGCGGGTGCTGCTAGTCCAGGAGACCATGGGGCTGGCTGGAGAAGGCCTCATCCTGCTCCACCGGTCCCGGGTAGCAGCTGCGGTGTGTGCCTGGAGCACGACCGACAGTTCCGCGGCGGCCCCAAGCCCCGGGGCAGGAACGGGGGAAAGCCAGGGATAGGGGTCGAGGGTTTCTGCACAGCACGTGGATTTCTTCCCCTGCGTCAGCCTTGGCTGGAACCAAGCGAGGGTTTAGCGCGTCCAGGGCCGAGGCGGTGGAGCGGCGGGAGGGTCGGACCCGGCTCTTCGGCCTGGAAACCCCTTATGGTGCTTAGTCTGGAACCGCTGCGTCCTCGGCCCGTCGATTTTCACTCCCTAGGGAAGCGATGCTGCCCTTCCCCGTCCTCCAGGCACTGAGGCCTGGGGTCGGGCACTGCGGGCGCCTTTCAGCCGCGGCTCCTCCGGAGCGGCAGAGGGCGCTGTGGGGAGCTGTCGCGCGCCCACCGGGCGGGGATTCCGCCGGTAGCGGAGCCGACGGGAGCCGGCCGGGACCGGGACCGGGACTGGGACCGGGCTGCAGGTGGGTAGTGAGGCTGGGGTGGGCGTAGAGGGCAGGACAGGTCGCTGCTCGGCGAGGGTGGGCGAGGGCTGCCGCCGCGCTGCCGGCCCGCTCCCTGCGGACGTGGCCGCCGAGCGGGAGGCGTCCCCGGGGTCCCGCTTGCCCTGCACCCGGTCGAGCACTGTCTCTTCCCGTGCCTGGACCCACGGAACAGGTCCCCGGGCAGAGGCTGCCGGCGCTCGGAGCCTCGGGACAGAAAAGTCCTCGAGCGGGAAGCGGGCTCCCAGCACGCCTCTCCCCCGCACGCGGACCCCCAGGGCCCGCCAGGCCCTGACCGCGGCGGGGAGCACTGAGGGTACCCCTGCAGCCAGCCGGCGGGGATCCGGAAGCCTGGCACCCCCTGCTAGCAGCCGCTGTGTGGAGGCGGCTGTTGGCGCTGGGAGGGCCAGTTGCAGGCTGTCCCTGCGACCCGGCTTTGTGCCGGCTGCAGGGTACGGGGGGGGACATGAGACCTGGAGCCGTTAATGGGAAGCCATGGACTTCTAAGCTCCAGGCTTGCATTTGACCTCAGCCCTTCGAGGTGCTAGCCATGTGCTCAAGAGTAGCAGAGCTGTAGGCAAGGAATTGTTTTTTCTGATCTAGGACCCAAATTTTGCATCACAGGCAGAGGGGCTGTGGCTCAGCAGAGCTCTGGAGCAGTGCGTTTGAGACCTGGCACTCCTGTGCCGAGGGGAACAGTAGCCAAGTTTGTTGTCTCAGCTCCCAGGCTATTCTACAGGCTCCAAACTAAGGCTCCTTTCATGCTTTGGCATGATGCCTGCTCACCCTGCACGGCCTCCCTTCTTTCTACCTGTAACACTGGCATCCCTGTTCCTTCCTACCCTCATCAGAGAGGGCAGGGCCTGCCTCACTGAGTCAGCTCTCAGGGCCTGGGAATTGCTAGCACTGGCATAGAGGGACCCATTGTCCCTCCACAGCCTTCTCTGTGGGAGAGCAAGGCTGGTTCTGCACCCGTGGCAGTGCTGAGGGGGCTGACAGCGTAACAGGAGGCACAGTCATATTGAATGGAGTAAGCTGGCTTTCAGTCTCTGTCAAGTTGAAGGGAGACGTGGCCCATGAGTGTAGCAACCAACCCTGCTGTTTATAGCTGACTTCTGCAAAAAGTGAACAGCATTTCTGCACCCTCTTCCCAGTAACAGGGCTGCTGCTATCAACTTAATATGGGCAAACCCAAAAACATACAGCAGCTTTAGCCCTAGGTGCCAGCACTAAGCCCTGTTCTTGCATCCTTCAGCAGCCCTGCAGCCTATGATGATGACCCTGCAGCAGGATTGATAATGGGGGTGGAGGTGTTAAACTGCCTTTTCTATGGGGGAGAGCAGAAGGAAATAGGAAGCAGGCACAGAAACCCAAAAGCTGTTTGCACTTCTCCATGGGCTGGGAATTTTTGGGTCCTTTAAGTTACAGAAGGGAGATTTCAAGGTGAAACACAGCCTTGTCTTAGGTCAGGTTGTTGGACTCTGGGGTCCTGACCACAGCAACTGAAGATAAGAAAAGCCCCTCAGGCCTTTCCCAAGGGGTCAAGAGGTTGATGGGGAGGGCTTGTTCATGAAATGGCAGGGGACTTTCTTGCCTTTAAAGCTGTGAGTCTGTAGGTCTGAGTTTCATGTGAGGGCTTCTGGAGGTCACAGCTATGTTATGTTAGGGCCAGGTACACCTCACAGGGTCCATATTCCTATGACCCATTTGTTTTTAGGGGAGGGGGGATTGACATCCCTTTCTGTCACAGGAGTCCAGAGCTGCTTCTGCTGCATGTTTATGTAGCCAGCCCCACAGCACCCTCACCTGGCCTCCGAGGTAATCAGGAGGCTTTTTCTACTGGGGACACTGAGACAGGGATAGAGGGTAGACCAAAGAAACCTCCTACCGTGATGCAGGAAGCCACAGCTTGCTGTGTGAGGGGAGGATTCAAGTAGCCTTGGGTGGAGATTCTCACCCGCTTGCCTATTCTGCTGTGTGATGCTCTTGTCCTTTGCATGGCCCCTGAATATCACAGGTTTGCCTCCACAAGGGAGGGGATAGTGGAGGGAAGAACTCCTTCAGGGAGTATTAAAGCTGTTTTAGAGCTGGCTAGGTAACCACCTTAGGGCTATGCCTTCTCAGATAGTCCTGGTAAAATCCCAAGCAGCCAGCTGGTAGGAAAGTTCCTTCCCCGCCTTGCTCTCTGTACCTTGCCAAGTGGGTGAGCCCTGGTAATTTCCTCTGAGCTCTGGGGAATGCCTTGGCAGGCTCCCTTGCAGGGCTGCCTGGGCGGGTGGGGGGAGGCTGGCAGCTTGGGTCCTTCCCATCTCTCATCCAGTTACCTGGTACAGCCAGAGGGGAAAGTTCTGAACTGTTTGCTCTCAGAGGAAGTCAGCTCTAGCCACAGGCTTGAAACATGAGCTGCTAGGTAGGAGTCACTTTTTCCATTCAGTGACCTTTTCTTTTTCTACCCAGGAGCTACGCTAAAGTTTAAGCTAAAAAGGTGAGATGCAAGGTGCTTGTTGGATTTGGAGTATGGATGTTATCAGAACCCCATGGTTACAAACATTCTCTCCAGTCCCGGAAATCCAAGTTTCTAAGTCTGCGTGTCCTAAGTCAGAACAAACACACTTAACAAACAAACATAAATGTCTGACGTGCTCTTCAACTCCAAAAGGAATAACCCCATGCACCAATGAGGGCTGAGGGCTGACCTGCTGCAAAGTAGCTCTGCAGAGAAGAACCTTGGGGTCCTGGTGGACAACAAGTTGTTCATGAGTCAGCAATGTGCTTTTGTGACCAAGAAGGCCAATGTTATCCTGGGCTGCACTGGCAAGAGCATTGCCAGCAGGTTGAGGGAGGTGATCCTGCCCTTCTACTCAGCCCTGGTGAGGCCCCACCTGGACAGCTCTGAGCTCCTCAGTACAAGAGAGACATGGAGCTCCTGGAGTGAGTCCAACACAGAGCTACAAAAATGTTTAGTGGGCAGGAGCATCTCCCTGCTGAGGAAAGGCTGAGGGAGCTGGGCTTGTTCAGCATGATGAAGAGGAGGGTGAGAGGGGATCTTATCCATATATATAATCATCTGAGGGTGTCAAGAGGATGGAGCCAGACTCTTCTCGATGGTGCCAAGCAATAGGACACAAGGCAATGGGAAAAAACTGGAACACAGGAAGTTCCACTTTTAACATCAGTAAGAACTTCTTTACTGTAAGGGTGACTGAGCAGTGGAACAGGTTGCCCAGAGAGGCTGTAGAGTCTCCTTCCCTCGAGATACACAAAAACCACCTGGACATAATCCCAAGTAATGTGTTTATGAGGACCCTGCTAAAGCAGGGAGGTTGGACTAGATGACCTCTGGTGGTCCCTTCCAACCTTAACCATTCTGTGCTTCTGCAATCTGGGTGCTGCTGGTTGGCAGGGAGCAGGCTGGGCAGTGGGTGGCACAGGCTATGTGGAGTGGAGCTGGCTGTGTACCAATAGCCCACCACCTGCTTCTTCCTCTCTCTGCAGATTTTGCCTTCCCCTCATGCTGGCTTCCCTCCCTATGATGGCTACTGGTGAACAGATGCCTCCTGCCCTGCAGGACTTGTGGGGGGACTTCTGGCTCTTCCGTTTCTTTGTTAATGCTGCTGGCTATGCGAGTATTGTGGTGCCAGGATTCATCTTCATCCAGTACCTCAAGAGAAGGAATTACCTGGAGACAGGTAAGGGTGGGAACTTCCTTCCACATCCTGCCTCCCTCCGAGCTTTCCAGACTCCCTTGGTTAACCCTGTTCAGCACGGACAAATTGTTTGCCCAGCCTGCTTTGTCAAACCAGGCATGAGCTGCTCACAGAGCTGCATTTCAGAGCTGCCTAGGTTCTACCCTGAAACAAATTTTTCCAAGGCTCCTGTGCCAGCAGATGTGGAGCTGGTAAGGAGGGAGGCTTCAGCTCTCAAGCTGGTGTGTTGCGTGGTGCCCAGGGTGTGGTTAATTCTGTCTGTGTGTTCTTTTACCTCATTCAGGCCGAGGCATTTGCTTCCCTGTCATCAAATCATGTGTGTTTGGCTCTGAAGTCAAGTCTTTACACCAGGAGGATGGCTCCCTGCCACCCCGAGCAGAGCCCACAGAGTCCTCTACAGCACGACAGGTCTTCAAGCTGCTCTTCTGTGCTGTTGGTCTACAGGTGGGGGCTGTGAATGTGTGGCCATCTCACTCTGGGAGCCAGAGGTGGGCGGTGGGTCTGTGGCTGAAGGACACAGGAAGACCGAGGATGCAGTGGTGTCCTTGATTAGAGCAGGTTTGGAGGCTGAGAACACAGGATAGCCCACCAGAGCTGCTGTGTCACCTCTAAGGGCAGTGGAGGTCAGTTTAGCTAGTGTCATCTGGGTTAGGACCTTCTGTCCCTCTGATCACTGTCCTTTGCAGCCATGGATAGGGAAAATTCTGTGATTCAGCAGATCGTTAGACCTGCTTTTGTACTGGCCCTCATGTCAGTGCAGCAGTTAGTTTGAATCCTCTTATCTCCCAGACCTTCCTCTGGGTCACCTTCTGGGGCTGATGCATCCTGCCTTGATGGATTGGATTCAAATACTGGAAGTATTGAATTCAGCTACAGATAAACAGGAATTTTTAATCTTAGCTTCCCTAAGTCTCAGGTACAGCCTAAGCATCATTAGGAAGGGCAGCTTTTTGGGTCTGTGAGGACTAAAAATAGAAATGTGGGCATTGTGATAGAAAAAACAATGCCTCCTGTAGTCAGCAGAAGACACCCACTCTCTGGCCTCTATCCCAGCCTATTCAGACTTGCTGCAGGTCATGAACAAGTCCTTCCATCTCTCTATGCTTCTGTTTCTCAGGAGGGGATGTGTGGTGAGAGGAAGTCTGTGTTACTTCTGTGAGGGGCTTGGTACTGTGGCAGCAGGGCCGCAGAAGTAGTGAAGGTGGCAGACAGACCAGTGATCATCCCCTAGAGGACAATTTTGTCTGCTGGGTTTGAAACTAGAATTGATTTGGATGGAAGAACTGGGCCTAGGGAGCTGGAATTGAATATCGTTGGAGAGGCCACTGGGAAAACCGCCAGGACCTGCCGCAGGGAGCTGGCACCAAAAGCACAGCTCTGCATCCATAACGTTCCTTGATCCTGTCAGTCTGGTTCAACAGCCAGTGGTAAGGCATGACTGCTCGTTGTGGACCAGCATGTTTGCTTTGTGGAGTTCTCTCCTCTTCAAGAGGCTGTAAACTGAGTAGGTTTTGTCTGGGATAGAATATTTCTAGTTGTAACCACATGGGACAGTGGGTTTCCTCAGACAGGTGGGGTGAGAGGGTGGCTCTATCTCTCAGTTTCTCAGGGAAGCGTTGCCATCCAGAGGATGAGGCAATGTTGGGGCAAGGAAGGATCCCCTGGGGTTTGTTCTCCCCATGGTTGCTTGCAGCTGTCATTGCAGGTCCTGACTTTGTGTTCGTCCTGCTTCACAGGTCTCCTACCTCACGTGGGGTGTTCTCCAGGAGCGTGTGATGACGAGAACATACGGTGCCACCGAAGTGGACCCTGGTGAGAAGTTCACAGACTCTCAGTTCCTGGTGTTCATGAACCGCATCCTCGCCTTCACAGTGGCTGGTCTGTACTGTGCTTTGACCAAGCAGCCACGCCATGGGGCTCCTATGTACAAATACTCCTTTGCCTCCCTCTCCAACATCCTCAGCAGCTGGTGTCAATACGAGGCACTCAAATACATCAGCTTTCCCACCCAAGTGCTGGCCAAGGCCTCCAAAGTGATCCCAGTGATGATGATGGGCAAACTGGTGTCGCGCAAGAGTTATGAGTACTGGGAGTACCTGACTGCTGCCCTCATCTCTGTGGGGGTCAGCATGTTCCTACTCTCCAGTGCTCCTAACAGGCATGTGTCCACTGTCACCACTTTCTCAGGCGTAGTCCTCCTGGCTGGCTACATAATCTTTGACAGCTTCACCTCCAACTGGCAGGATGCGCTCTTCACCTACAAGATGTCTCCTGTGCAGATGATGTTTGGCGTCAACGTCTTCTCCTGCCTCTTCACAGTGGGCTCACTCTTGGAGCAGGGTGCCTTGCTGGAGTCAATACACTTCATGGCCCGCCACTCAGAGTTCATGGTCCATGCCGTGCTGCTTTCAGTGTGCTCTGCCTGTGGCCAGCTCTTCATCTTCTACACCATCAACCAGTTTGGGGCAGCTGTCTTCACCATCATCATGACACTCCGTCAGGCCTTTGCCATTCTCCTCTCCTGCCTCATCTATGGGCACGCTGTCACTGTGGTGGGTGGGCTGGGCATAGCTGTTGTCTTCATGGCCCTTTTCCTCCGTGTCTACGCCCGCAGCCGCATGAAGAAGCGCAGTAAGAAGCTTCCACCAGGCGAGACCCCTGTACAAAAGGTCTAAGGAGCTGGGGCCATGGCAGTTAAGCCATGCCTTCTGTCCTGCCTCTGCCTGAGGGTACTTGCTTGATTTCTCAGAACCCACCAAGGAGCAGGGTGGGGTATGGATAGGCTGGACCAGTGACTTGCTTTTCCACCTGCTCTTCCTGGGGAAGGGGCTGAAACAAGCCCAGGGAATGCCCTGGGCTGCCACAGCTCCAAACCTTTCCATTTGCCTTAATGGGTCAAAGACTTTCAACCTAGGCATGGTGGGCCTTGGGGCTTGCATCCTGGGAGAAAACTAGTATAGGGCTACTGGTACTCCTGCCCCACCCCATGTCTTGTGGCTTCTGTCCAAAGTCACTGATGAACAAGGGAGCTCTTTTCCCTGGCACTTTCTTGCCTCTGGCTAATGCTCCTCCATTTCTGTAACTACTACAGAGCTCTGGAGTAGGAAAGGGCAAGCAAAACACTAGCTTTCTGTTTGAAACACCGCCATGTGAGGTAAGTCCCAAGGTCAGCCCTGTCCCAAGGTTCTCACTCAGCACCTCCACTCCCCACAGGTGATCCAGGTAAGAGTGCTAGGTAGGATAGGCACAGCTAAGGGAAGGACTCCCAACCTGTCCTACCCTGGGTCTAGGATCTGCTCTGGGAGTCCATGCTGCAGTGAAAGCCAGTACTTCCCAATTTTGTTTTATCAGTTCATTGTCCCTGCTCCAAGACCCTTTTCTTTGGTCCACTCAGCCCAGGCTGATTTTTTTTATGCAGAGACTGAGGCTGGCCAGTAGTTCCCAAGGCTTGCTGAGTTGTTGTAGGTTGCTTTTTTGTTACATCCACTGCTGTTACAGGCCAAAGGCTGCACTGCCCAGAAGCCCCAGCAGCGCCTCAGTGCCAGAGTTTCTGGGCTTTGCAGTTGCCATTCAGAGAAGCACAAACAGCCCCTTTTCCTGCCAACTGGAAGCATTGGCTCTGGCTCTGCTGGGGCCTGGCCAGAACTCCACTGTGCCTGGAGATGGGGCAGAGACCGCTTGAGGTGCCTTGTTCCTGCTTCCCAGGCAGGAGGAGATGGAGCTACTGGGCACCTGCTCCCCAGGCAGCAGGGGACAGAACAGTGGAAGCTGCTCTTCCCTAGGAGCCTGGATTTTACTGGTTAACTCTTTTCTGTTCAACACAACGTGACTGACAAGCCAGCAGGTTTTGGTACTTTCAAAAGGCAATTTTTCTCATTTTATTTTATTAAATTAAAAATGTGCTGCATTAGAGGGGCCCTTTCTTTTGTCGACATGTATCTAGGAGGACAGGAACGACTTCATAACGCTTCTTGTGTCCCTCGTCTCTCTGGGACAGCAAAGCTGTCTTTGCTTCCCAAACAGTTGCCTCTGCCCTTGTCCAGACAGGTATCAGCCAGTGTTGTACCCAAAACTGAAGACCTGATGAGGTCCTCGCACAACTGGGGAACATAACCCAGTTTGGATCACTGCTTATGCTGGCAGGTGGAGGAGGTGTTGGCCTGGTTCTAACTGGGCTGTTCCTTGTGTGGTGCAGAGCTTGGGCAACCCCAGTGGGTGTAGCTACAGGCTGCATAGCTAGAGAAGGATGGTGCAGAGACTTGCTGACCTGGCCGACCAGGTCCACCAGTGCTGTATCAAGACCCTGGAGGAGCCCACACCAGCTCCACAGGCCCCACACCAGAGCCAGGGGAGGGCTTGGGGTGTGGAGGGTCCATCCTATTGGTACACAGAGGAAGCCTGGTGAAAAACCTTGGCTCTAGGCATATGCAATGTAGGTGTGGTGAAGTCTGAAGTAGGATACTTTTTCTAATTTAAAAATGTAGATTTAAAGAAAAAATGGTGAAAAAACCCCCAAACATTAAGTTAAAATTTTTTTACTTTACTGATTCATTATTTAGCAAAACCTTCTTATCCAGAGAGAAATCTTAAAAAAAAAAGAATTGTTTCTTCTGTCTCAGGGAAAGAAAACCACCTTGAGGACATTTGCTAGCTCAGCCACAGCAGAGCCCTAGCAGCTTGCACCCAGACAGCTGCCACACTGGCAGCATAGTGCCTTGGTCTGCAGCAAGGGACTCTAGCATGCTCTACCTTTGGTCCTTCCTGGTAAAGATGGATACCGGCTCTAAACCCACTCCATTTTATGCTTGTGGTCACTGACAAGCAGCCAACAGGAACTTGATGTTGGATGTTCCTTTTCTCTGACAAACCCCAGCAGCCACTGAGGCCAAGGGTGACAAACTCTGCTCCTGGGCTGCAAGGGGCTGATCAATCATGTGTTTGCCCAGGCTTCTCCATTATCTGGGACATAGGCAAAAGGCAGAGGGGCCATCCAGATACTGCCAAATTCCCCATGGCTGCAGAAGCCCAAAAGGGCAGGCTGGAGGTGGGAGGAAAGGGAGGAGTCTAGAGCACAGATATTTTTTGTTCCAAGAGCTGAAGAGGGGTAGCTCAAGTACAGTCCTGAGCTGTCACTCCATCCTCTGCAAAGGAACAGGAAAGATGGCTTCTGCCAGAGCTTCTGTCCCCAGAGATACTCAGATAAGACCATCCAGCAGCAGGGCAGGCATCCTGGCACAGGATCTGCACATATGCAGATCAGAAAGGTCTGTTCCCAGGCTGTGGGGCATAGTGTTCTAAGTGGAGAACTGCTGCCTACTGGAGATGCCCCCACCTGCACAGCATGTTGTGTTTGTTACCCACTTCACAGTGCTGGGGCAGAGGAGAGATAGAGCACCTGCCAGCACCTAAAGCAGTGCTCTGAAAACCAGCCAGGGCAGGAGAGACACCAGTAGCCCTATATCCTGAGGCACAGGCTGAGACAAACACAAGGTACCCCACCAAGTCAATCACATTCTTTGATACTTTAATTCAAGTAGAAAAAACCCATCAAAATACTAATCAAACAAAAATAACTAAGCCAACCAAAATACAATATCCTAATGCCAGGGATTCAGGAAGGCAGCAGCTCAGAGGAGGGGCTCTCCCACCCTGATAGAACAAGGGCAGTGTTTGATGCCTATAGGGAATGTGGAAGGCACCATGGCAGGGAGAGAGGGGGGGCCTGATGCCTCCTTACCTCCATCCCCATGAGCTGTTTCTACACAAACAGAAAGATACAGAAAAGACAGGCCTCAGGCTGCCTGAACCATTCACTACTGACAGAGAACCATGCTCCCTTACACCCTGCCAAAAGTAACTCCAACCAAATAAATCAAAACAAGAAACCACCAAGGAGTCAGCAGCAGCTGGTGGGAGCAGATCCCTTTGTATGCAGACATATGGGGCAGAGGCATAGTAGGCAAGGGAAGAGGCTTCTTCCTCCTTCTTCAGTCTACCTCTTCCATGCGAGATGCATCTTCATCTCCCTCCGGAGCGGGGATTTCATCAGGAACAACTGCACTAGGCTGCTCTGCAGTCACCTCATCTTCATCAATGCCTGGGAGAGAGGAGGAAAGGAAGAAATGAGGCCTAAAAGTGACACCAAATCCAAGAGGGTACAAGCCTCTGCCAGAAGAAAGGCTGGCTCCTGCCCACAGCTTGAGGGACTGAGCTATTTGCATTCAGTGGCTACACCAAGCCACAACACCTCCTGGCTTACATTTTCAGTTAAATAGCAATTGAGAAAAAATAGTTGGGTGCAAGCACAAGCTGTTTCACCAGCTGCATTACAGCCCCCATGAAAGACTTTTGACATTTACTCTGAAGAAATAAACCTCAGCTTGACATCTGAACTCCTTGGTGGTGGCTCCTGACCTTGTGGAAGACAGTCCACTCAGAGCCCTAAGCCCTCCCAAAGTACCTTGTTCCATCTTTTCACTTGCCCCTAGCCACCTTATGTATACAGCCAGTTACACGCATCACACCAGCATGGCTCACTTTCTGGCTTCACTCTGCCCCAAGAGGGCAGTGAGTTAGTTACTCACTAGCCTCACCAGCTAACCTGCTTTCAAGACCTGCTCCAGGCCTAAAAAGCTGCATGGATACCTACCAAGGCCCAGTTTGATCATCCTGTAGATGCGGTTGGAGTGGGTCTGGGGATCTTCTAGGGAGAAACCAGAGGACAGCAGCGCAGTCTCAAAAAGTAGCACCACTAAATCTTTAACAGCTTTGTCATTCTTATCAGCATCAGCCTTCTGGCGGAGGGTTTCCACAATTGGGTGGTCAGGATTGATCTCCAGGTGCTTCTTGGCCATCATATAGCCCATGGTAGAGTTGTCCCGTAGTGCCTGAGCCTTCATGATGCGCTCCATGTTGGCTGTCCAACCATAGGTGCTGGTGACGATACAGCAGGGAGAGGAGACCAGCCGGTTTGAGATAGTTACCTGCCAACATAGCCAAGGGTTAGCTGAGTAAGGTACCTATACATCTTGGATTAGGCCCATGGACAGCACACATGATACCCCCAGGTTCAGCAGGGGATACCCCAAAGCAAGCAGAGATCCTCCAAGCAGCTCCAGGACTGCTGCACAGACTAGTGTGGACAGCTCAGCCAGCACCTTCAGCACTCACTGCATGTTTCCCACACTTACCCTCTTCCATCAATGCCCATACTTGGGTCAGTGCCCCTCACCTGCAGCCTGGCTGCTTAGAGCAAGATGGTGCATGCTGGGACCTCCAGTCTCCTTTAGTGGCTCCTCTGCAGGAGATGAGAGGCATGCACTGAGCTGGGGCCCTTGCTTGCATCACAAAGGATCCAGTCCTCCTCCCTCCAGCCCAGGGCTGAACTCCCTGCCCATCTCACCTTCTCCACCTTCTTGTCCAGGATCTCCTTCATGAGCTTGCAGAGGGTCTCAAACTTGGCCTTGCTCTCCTCCATCTTCTTTTTCTCTTCCTCATCCTCAGGCAACTCCAGCCCCTCCTTAGTGACTGACACCACAGTCTTGCCATCAAACTCCTTGAGCTGCTGCACACAGTACTCATCAATGGGCTCCGTCATGTACACCACTTCAAAGCCACGCTTCCGCACCCGCTCCACAAATGCTGAGTTGGCAACCTGCTCCTTACTCTCCCCTGTGTTTGTGGGGGATAGAAATGAGATTTCACCAAAATATAAGAGCTAGTTACAGCATGACTAACAGCACCAGTCAATTGGAACGCCTAGCACAAAATTGACTGCAGCAAGGGCTCTAGGCCTGGTGGTCTTTCCCCAGTCCCCAGGAACAGGCTGCAATTCAGCAGGGAGGGCATGCTGAAGACAGCAGGACATACCGGCCAGTAGGTGGATAACCTCCCTCCACCTCACTAGGGCACAGAGAAGCTCTAGCTCACCTGTGATGTAGTAAATACTCTTCTGGTTCTCCTTCATACGGGACACATACTCTGAAAGTGAAGCCTGCTCGTCGCCTGACTGGGACGTGTGGTAACACAGCAGCTCTGAAAGGCGCTTTCGGTTGCTTGAGTCCTCGTGGATGCCCAGCTGGGGGCAGAAGAGATGCCTGAAGCCTCCAGGATGGGACTTGCAATGCACCTGGCCATCCTTGAGGCACAGCCATCTCTGCCCACCCCCTGATCATTTCAGTGTTGGGCTAGAGGAGCCAGAAGGGCAAGCTGCCCACAAAGGCTCTGCAGCACTCACAAGACCCCTCTCATCCTAGCACCCATACAGAAAAGACATGGCGCAAGGATGAGATTGCTCCTCAGGCAGACAAGGTCTTAGGTCCCTCCCTCCTCTAGGTGCAGGGTGCCTAGCTCACCTTCAGATTCTTGGAAAAGGCCTCATAAAATTTCTTGTAGTTCTCTTTGTCCTCTGCCAGCTCAGAGAAGAGCTCCAGGCATTTCTTCACAATGTTCTTACGGATCACCTTAAGGATCTTGCTCTGCTGGAGCATCTCACGAGAGATGTTCAGGGGCAGATCTTCCGAGTCCACAACACCCCGGATGAAGTCTGAGTAGGGGGAAATGAAAACAGGAATCAGGTTAAAAGCTCTGAGCTTTGTCAGAGGAGGAAAAGTGCTAACTAACCAGCTAGTTAGTGCCTCATCCAGCCACTTAGCACTGGGAATGGTACCACAGGCTGTGGGTGTCCCGGCTCCATGCTGGGAGGCTCAGGCAAGGTGGCTCTTACTTAGGTACTCAGGGATGAGCTCATCACAGCTATCCATGATGAAGACACGCCTCACATACAGCTTAATGTTATTCTTCTTCTTGTTCTCAAAGAGGTCAAAAGGAGCACGACGTGGGATGAAGAGTAGCGCCCTGAACTCCAGCTGCCCTTCCACGGAAAAGTGCTGTGGAGCCAGGAAGGAAAAAAAGCTACTGGGGTGCTTCCCTTCTAACCCTTCACCCAGGACCCATTGTTGGCAGGCTGAATTGCTGTTCCTCAGCACTAGGGCTAGTAAGGGGGCACACCAGGGTTTCTAGTATCCAAGCAGCCTGCATTTCCACCTAATCAGCCTCACTACACTCTACATGCCAGAAGTCTCTGGAATCCAGCAGGCCTGGAAAGGGAAGTCATGCTTCTGAGGCCAAACATCATCCTGTCCTGCTTCTAGGCTGGCACTACCAACCACAGGAGTCAGTGCAGGCTGAAGCACCACCAAGTGACCCAGGAGCCCTTGGTCTAACTAAGGCACAACCCATACTGGCTTTGGGTATGGGCTGGAAAGAAGCCAGGGTGTCCCAGCACTCACCTTAACAGCCAGGTGGTCTTCCCAGTCATTGGTGAGGCTTTTGTAGAACTCGCCATACTCCTCCTGGGTGATATCATCAGGGTTGCGAGTCCAGATAGGCTTGGTCTTGTTCAGCTCCTCCTGGTCAATATATTTCTCTTTAATTTTCTTGGTCTTTTTCTTCTTACCTTTGTCTCCCTCATCATCATCATCAGAGCCCACATCCTCAATTTTGGGTTTCTCCTCATCTTTGGATGCTGACTCTTCCTCTTCCTTCTCATCTTTCTCCTCCTCTGCCTCATCATCACTGATCTCTTTCTCACGCTCCTTCTCAAGCTGTGGAGAAAGGGAGAAGCAAGAGTCAGGTTTAGCCACAGGCAACTGTAACCACAAATTCTTTTGGCCAGATGAAGGAAATGTGTATCTTTAGTCTAAGGCCCAAACAAACACAACAGCTGGAACTTGGGCTTCTCCTGAAACAAGCCCTCAGAGTCTCTCCACAGCTCATACAACAAAAAGCTGTGTCTGGCAAGATGAGAAAACGGGCAGAAAATCCTCCTCCCTCCATGGCTGGTTTAGATGACCTCCACCTGCAGAGATCAAAGGGCAAAAGCATAGTTTGATACCCACTACCTTCACCAATAAGGCCCCATCCTCAAATCACCTCTGGCCACAGAAGCTGGGAGCACCATTGCTCAATACCCAGCAGTCAGGAGCTATGGAAAAGAACAGAAGTTGTACTCTGCTCTTCTCTGGGCTCCTGCTCCCAACATTACACATCCCCACCTCCAGCTTTCCAGTAGCTCCACACAGTCCTTCTTCCCTTACGTACATAAAGTGTGATGGGGTAGCCAATGAACTGGGAATGCTTCTTCACCACCTCTTTGACACGTCGCTCCTCCAAATACTCTGTTTGGTCCTCCTTCAAATACAGGATGACTTTGGTGCCCCGTCCAATGGGCTCACCTACAATGTAGTGAGAGAAACAACAGTGTTCAGTGCACAGCACAAGTGGAACCAGCTCCTCAACCCTAAACACTACTTGATAGCCATTAACACACCTGCCTGACAACATAGCACAGCTTTAGGGAGCACCAGGAAAAGGCATGCTTCTAGCAGAGAAATACAGTTGCTTTTTTTGTATAAATACTTACCATGGTCAGTTCGGACAGTGAAGGAGCCCCCAGCTGAAGACTCCCAAGCATACTGCTCATCATCATTGTGTTTGGTGATGACAACTACTTTCTCAGCCACTAGATAGGCAGAATAGAAACCCACACCAAACTGCCCAATCATGGAGATGTCTGCACCAGCCTGTGAAAGCAGAGAGAGACTGACAGACCAATAAAGAGACAAGAGATGCCTACAACTGATTCACAGCAGCAAAGAACTGGGTCAGCATGCAGTGAAAAAGAGGCAAGCACCAATCGGCAGCCAGCCCTACCCTCAGCTCCTCCCTGCTGCTGGAAAGGTGGGGAAGCATGCTCAGATAGGCCAAAAGCTGGGCTGGGGTTATACACCAGTGAAAGGCTGTGGCCCAGGCCCTAGGGAACCCATGCAGCCAAAGGCAACCTACCTGCAGGGCTTCCATGAAGGCTTTGGTACCAGATTTGGCAATAGTACCCAGATTGTTGATGAGGTCTGCTTTTGTCATCCCAATGCCAGTGTCCACCAAGGTGAGTGTGCGGTCCTGGGGGTTGGGGACTATATCGATCTTGAGATCCTTGCCGCTGTCTAGCTTTGAGGGGTCTGTCAGGCTCTCATAGCGGATCTTATCCAATGCCTAAGGAAAAAGGTGATGCTCATCACGAGCTCCTTCCTCAACAGCCATCCCTTTCTCCCAGCACAAGCACAAACCGCCCAGGCACCCGCCTCTCCCTGGGCACCCCATGCAGGACATCAGCCTCCCCCTGAGCCCCGGGCAGAAGCAGACCACCCCTGCGGCCCAGGCTCACGTCGGAGGCGTTAGAAATGAGCTCCCGCAGGAAGATCTCCTTATTGGAGTAGAAGGTGTTGATGATGAGCGACATGAGCTGGGCGATCTCTGCCTGGAAGGCAAAGGTCTCCGCATCCTCCTCCTCATGCCGCACTTCCTCAGGCATCTGCAAGGCAAGCACAAGCCGTTAGCATCTGCGGAGTGGTGGGCAGCGAGGCAACCATGCCCAGCCCTGCACAACGCGCTCACCCTGCCTGGCGTGTAGGACCGGAGAAAGAACTACACCCGCCACCGGCAGCTTTTTATAGGCACTGGGGGATTCACTGCCCGACGTGTTCTTCCGCCTTAAAGCGGCGCCGCTCCCTGCTGCAGCGTCCTGACCGCGGCACCGCCACGAACACACCTCCTATCGGCACTGCCTATCCTGTGCGCGCCCTCTCTACCCTGTCTGCAGCCTCTACGGGCTGGCACAGCTGCCGCTCCCCGCCACAGGCAAGAGGCAGCGTGCGGCCCAGAAGCATTGCCGTTCAACGGCGGCGGCCATGGTGGAGGCGGGCGCTCGCCCGGCGGACTATTTCCCGCGACCAGCAGCGGAGGAGCACCGATGCGGTGGAAAGTAGTACAAATACACTTCCAGAGGTTTCCACGGGCGTTGCGGGCAGTGCTTTCTTGTTTCCCTCCAGCCGCAGCTTCGGTGCCTGCGCAGGGAACTGGAGATCCACACAGACCTGGGGGCTACCGGCTGTCGGAGTGCGGTGCTGCCTCCAGGGCCGACAGCCACATGTGCTGAGGCTGAGTGTAAGCAGAGGTCTTGTGAATGCGGCGGGGCCCGTGCTGTAGGGGTTGTGTCAGGGTCCGATTGCAAAGCAGCAAAGCTTTCCTCGTTGGAAGCTAGTGTTTAGGTACACTGCCTTTTGCTGTATACAGGTAGTCAGATAAACTTCATGTCTTATCCTCCGTCTTGGACGCACAGGAATGATCGGCAAAGGAAGCCGGAGGTGGGATGGGGGGACCCAGGACCCATAACTTTTGGCTATGGGTAACTGAGGGTGCTGAGGTGATGGCTCTTAACGATGTGGGGCAGTGGGACGGTGTGTGAGGTGGTGGCCCAGTGGCACGGTGTTGTAGTTCCCCCTCAGGAGCAACAGGTGGCACTCTGTTTCTGTTCCCAGGCACAAGGAGAGCTGCCTGGCAGGTGCTGTCCTGTTGGTCACTGCACCCCAAACTGGATTCACCCCCTTATCAGACGTGCCGGTCGTTCCCTTGGCCTACTCAAGGGCCAGCACTTCCTTCCCATTCCGGCCCTGTCGCTGTATCAGAGAGCCATTGGGCCTGTCGGTGCAGGGGGTGCACACCCTGCTTTGCTGCCTGATGCTGGCTACTGGAAAACCCGGGGAATGCCCAGGAAATGACAGTGCCTGCTCCCTTCAGCCCTTGCCCCTCCACAGCACTCTCCCCTGTGGTGATGTAGACACACATGTACCCAAAGGGGCTTTTTGTTCTTTTTATAGAAAACAGCAACTGTACAGATACATTTACACAGATGAGGATGGGAAAGCCAAGGAAGAGGTCATGCCTCCCCCTGCAACACAGGCAGACAGGGAAGTCTGTCTAGGTGGGAAGGGAGTTGCTGCCTCTCGCAGCCCATGATGGGACCTCCTGCTCATAACCAGGAGGCAGAATGAAAACTGGAACAATTGCACACACACACACACATATGAAAAAAAAAAGATAGGGGACAAAGGCAAAGAGAGGAGAAAAAGGTAAGGTGTAGAGACTTCCTCCTCCCTCAGTCTAGCCACGGTATTAGCATTTTATGTGTTAGCTTTATATGTGGGCAGGACACAGATGTCTGTGTCCCTGGGATGCTGTGCGCCTAACAGAGAGCAGGGATGATGAGGCTGGCTGGGGCTCTCTGCTCTGTTTGCAAGTCTCACTAGCAGGAGAAGTGGTGTGGGATGTTTCCAGGCCTCCTGGAAGAAGAGGAAAGCAAGACCCTAGGTGCCTTGGGGATAAGGGCAAGAGAGGGAATAACACTGGACACCAGCCTTCAACTCTTGTCACAGAGAAGGCTGAGAATGGCTTTTGGCCTTGAGCTGGGGAAATTACGTACGCAGCATGGGAGGCGGCTGGACCTCTGTGAGATCCATGGGGTCTTACACACACACAACACAGGGTAGGAGAAGGCACATAGGCCTGAAGGCATCATACAGCCGAGCATGGCAGGAGCCAGGCCAGCCCTGCAGGAGTGGAACTGTCCCTGGTTGTAATGTCTGCCATGGCAGTGCAACTTGGCAGGGGCAGGTATGAGGTATTATCTCCTCACGGCGCCGAGTTGTCCAGGGCCTCAGAGGATGCGGAGCTGTCTCTTGGTGTCCCTGCACCCTCCAGGTGCCTCTGTTAGATGAGAATTCGGAACAGAAAGGAGATGGCAGCTCCTAGGGCCAAGCCCAGCGTCAGGAAAAAGGCCATGACAGCTCCAGCTGTCTCTGCTTCATGGGCAAGCACTTTCCTAGGAAAGAAACATGTGTCAGAACTCTTCACAGGGATATGTGTCCCTTGAGTTCAACAGAGAGAGGCCACAGATGAGCCAGATGCTGTGCTCCTCTGCAGCAGAGGAACAGCAACAGCAAATCCACCTTGGCTCCAAGAGTCTCCCTCCATACCATGGGCTCATAAAGAAAGAAAAAGTACATCAGGCAGGTTGCTCTAAAGCTCCTGATGCCAGGGATAACTCTCCCTGACTCCTGCCCCCATGCATTGCAGCCCACCTGGCTGAGCCCAACTGGGCTCCTTATGCTGCTGTGCTGGGCAATGCTGCTCACCCCGTGGTGGGTGCTGTGCCATGCTGTGCTCCCTTCCAGATGCCCCCTGCATCCAGCCCCTTCCCCAGCATGGTAGGTGGGGGAAATGGAGAGCCCAAACAATAGCTGCCTCATCTCAAGGATATGGAAGCACAAGGCTGGGAGATAGGACCCTGGGGTTGACTTCCCTAAGGTGGTGTGGTGATTCCACTCTATGCCTGCATCCCCTTCTCCAGATGCCAGAGCTGGCCAGAGCCAGGCTCCAGGAGTCATGTTGAGGCTGGCATCTGGGGGCATAACCAACTCTTCCCTGTTCCCAGCTTTTACTCACTTGGGCCCGAAGCACATGCAAAGGCTGGCCAGGTAGCCATTGGAGAGGGAGAAGAAGATCATGAAGATGATGTACCAAGCATCATGAGAGAATACAACAGGCAGGTGGTAACGGGGTTGCACGTTGCACAGCATGAAAAGAGGGATAAAGATGACACGGAGGGCAACCAACACTGGCAGGAGGCAGCTGTCCTTCCCGGGCTGGGAGAAAAACACAAGTCACTGAGTATCTGAGAAGTGGACATTCCCTATCCCATGGCATGCCAGCAGGGGCTGTAAAAAGGCTGTCCCTACTGTATCAGGGCTGCAGAGGAGCCACAGAGATAGCAAAGTTGCTGAGAGACTTTGTCTGCTGCAATAAATCTCAGCATCACCCTCTGCTGTGGTAAGGGGGTTCTAGTAGGACTTTTTCTATCCCAATCAACTTGAAGAACAGCAGAACTACAGCCAAAATACTGAACCGGGCTTGTACTGAGTGACTGCTAAACCCTTGCTGGAAACAACAGGCAGGCAGGCAGGCAGGAGAGCCTTGTACATGCTCACACAATCTCTTCCTGCAGTGAACTACTGTGCCAGACAAGGCTGGCTGAGGTAAATCCCCTCTGGCACCTCAGAGCCTGCAAAGTGGGCTTTAACCAGCTCTTCAGCCTCCTACACCATCCCCCAGCCAGGCAGGGCAAGATCCAGCAATCTGGGAAAGGGATTATGCTAGGGTTGTTTTGGACAGTGCTAGGAAATGCATAGACTGAGTTACAGCCTCATGGGATCCTAAGAGTCCCTGGACACATGAAGCTGGAATGACGGCTGGCACTGTCCCTCTGTGTTGCCCCTGCAGCTGAGACTAAGGCATACGAGATGTGCCTGGCTCCATCTGGGGTCCCCTTGGTGTGGTGCTAGGGTTGTAGATGACAGGTCTCACTGGTCTGGGGTCAGGAGAGAACCACTGCAGCCATGTGAGCTGCCAGGCTGGTGCAGCCACAGGACACTTCATGAGCACAGGGGGGAAGCTGAGTTAGGCCAGCTGCTGTGTCTGTGGGCAAACTGGCAAAAGCAGCAGCCTCTCCTGCTTGAGGAGGAGAAAAGGAGTGAGTGGGGCCCCAACCAGGGAAATGAGGCCCAAACCACAGGCAGTCAGACTTTCCACACAGCCTTGTTTTGGAAATGTCTCCTGCTAGGTCATCCCACCATGGAGGCAGTGGCCTGGACACCAGGCAATGCGGCTCATGTCCAAGGCCAAGGGCAGCCAGCAGTGATGGCCAGGGGAGAAATAGCTCCAGGCCGTGGGGAAGCCAGGCCCAGACAGACCCCACAGTGCATGCTGCTGAGGAGCCTCTCTAAACAAACAGCCTGAACAATACAGGGGGAAACAGCACTTGGGGGGTGGGTGAAGGGGCAGGAAGAGACATAGACAGTACAGCTGACTTCCTTGCCCACCCCCATCACACCTCCCATCAGCAATGAGCCAGGCAGGGGAGATGAGAGCAAGAGGACAGCTCTATGACCCACATGGCATGGCTCTGCCCTGCTCCCAGAACAACGCTCCTTAAAGCAGCTGTGTCCTGTATGGAGGCCAGGGGTTTTATTTTGGGATGCCCTGTCTTTCATCCTCTTTCCTTGTTGCCATCCTGTCTTGCTGTTTGCATAGCTGGAGTGAAGGTTTGTTTACAAAGAGACTGAAATGGAGAAGGCAGCTTCATCCAAACCATGCTGGAAGAGGGGTGGGACGAGGACAGGACAACATTGTGGTTCTCGGCTCTAACCCATAAATCTGCTTAGGACTTAAAGCCAAGGCAGGAGTCAGCTCTGTACCTCCTTCCTGCTCCAAACCATGAATGGCAGCTTGAGTGAGAGACGTGGCCAAGGCCCTGGGGATGGACACTGCCTGGGCATTTGCTCCTTGACCCATGCTTACCCATGTGCAGAGGGCAGTGAGACTCCTTCCTGTCCAGTCAAATATATTAAACAGCAGAAAGCAGGAGACAGGGATGAAGTAGAGACCTGCAGAAGGGATAGAAGGTCACTGATGAGCCCAGGGTGCCCCAGGCCCTCCCGCCAATTGCATGGAGACTGTCTTTCAGATCTAGGTACTCCTGGTTTCCCACTAAGGGCTCGAATGGTCTCCCAGCCATGCCAGTATCCATATCCAAACCATCATGCACAGTGGTTTCCTCTTCCCCTCAGGCATAATGTGGCAAGGTTTTGGTAGCAGGGGCAGTACAGTGGTGGCTTCCGTGAGAAGCTGCTAGAAGCTTCCCCTATAGAGCCAATGCCAGTTGGCTCCATGACAGACCCACCACTGGCCAAGGCCAAGCCAATCAGTGATGGTGGTAGCACCTCTGTGATAACATATTTAAGAAAGGGAAGAAAAACCCAAAGGTATGCAATTGCAGCCAGAGGAGTGAGATTATGTGAAACAACTCTGCAGACGCCAAGGTCAGCAAAAAAGGAGGGGGAGGAGGTGCTCCAGGCACTGGAGCAGAGACTCCCTCGCAGCCTGTAGTGAAGACTGGTGAGGCAGGCTGTTCCCTTGCAGCCCATGAAAGTTAATAGTGGAGCATATATCCACCTGCAG
Source organism: Bucco capensis (assembly GCA_013396975.1). NCBI lineage: Eukaryota > Metazoa > Chordata > Aves > Piciformes > Bucconidae > Bucco > Bucco capensis. The sequence goes on along the minus strand of VWZO01005662.1, from coordinate 411,243 downwards.
CCTGTGAAACCACTCCAAAGCAGGTGGATGCCTGAAGGAGGCTGTGACCCCATGGAAGCCCACACCGGAGCAGGCTCCTGACAGGACCTGTGGACCCATGGAGAAAGGAGCCCACGCTGGAGCAAGTTTGCTGGCAGGACTGTGGGGGACCCATGCTGGAGCAGTCTGTTCCCGAAGGACTTCACCCCTTGCAAGGGACCCATTCTGGAGCAGTTCATGAAGAACTGCAGTCTGTGGACAGGACTGATGTTGGAGAAGTTTGTGGAGGACTGTCTCCCATGGAGGGACCCCACACTGCAGCAGGGGAAGAGTGTGAGGAGTCCTCTCCCTGAGGAGGAAGGAGTGGCATAGAAAAGGTATGATGCACTGACCGCAATCTCCATTCCCCATCTCCCACCCCCCTGTGCCACTGTTGGGGAGGAAGCAGAGAACCTGGGATTAAAGTCAAGTCAAGGAAGATTGGAGGGGAAGGGGAAGATGTTTTTAAGATTTAGTTTTTCTATTATCTTACCCTGATTTGACTGGTAATAAATCAAATTATTTTTTCCCAAGTGGAGTCTGTTTTGCCCATGATGGTAACAGCTCAGTGATCTCCCTGTCCTCATCTCAACCCTTTCGTTATATTTTGTCTCCCCTGTCCAGCTGAGGAGGGGATTGAGAGAGCAGCTTTGGTGGGCACCTGGCTACTTCAGGCCCTGTTTTCTTTTCTGCCATTAACCTTGTTCCCAGTGTCCTCCTACCACACCCCATGCCTGGTCACACTCACCCCATCTGTTTCCTTCTCCAAGGACAGTGAACGCATTAGCTGTGATAGAAGGAAAGACGCCGATGGTGACAGTGAAGACGAAGCAGACACACACAGCCATGACCCAGAGCTAGGCAGATGAAAAAAAGAGGCTGGTACCAAAAACAGGACAAGAGACCAGAGCAGAGCTGGTCTCACTTCATGCTTCCCTACACCTGTGCCCATCTCTTGATATGGGGGGCAGGGCTTCCTGGCAACCCACAGACCTTCTTGAAAATAGCAATGACAGAGGGGTTCTCATCAGGGTTGTGGACAACGACGATCTTTGAGTTATTTTGCTCCATCCCATTGGGGTCATCTGCAGGGGGAGACAAAAAAGGCATAGTAGACCCCAGATCTAAATTCGTCCTTCTGCCTCTTTCCTCTCAGCTCTTTCTCTTTTTCATTCCTCTTTCTCTCAGACCCTCACCTTTCTTAATCAGGTCTCTCTTGATCTCCAGCTCTGCATATTGCACATGGTACTCTGTCTTGTCCTTCATGGAGTAGTATCGGAAGAAATCCTGCAGAGAAACAGCCATGGAGAACTTACTCATACGTAAGGAAAGAAGGCTACGAGGGGCTGTGTGGTAATGCAGGCAGTATGGGCACATGCAATATGGGCAAAGCATTCCTTCCACTATGTCCAATACTATGCTTTCCTGCTCACTCAGGGACTCATCTCCACAGTATGCCAAGCATCCTGAGGTATTGTTATGTTAACAGGTGAGACAGCGACCCAGAAGTCTGCCTGCCTCAGTGGCAGGTGGGAAGTATCCCAGAGAGCTCCCTGAGGACAGGGGAGAGCTTGCCCTGACCCAGGAGGTAGATGCTGGTAGAAGCCATGGCTGGGGTGCTAGTGGGCCACAGTTCTTGTGCTGTGATGCGCGAAGGTCCCATATTCCCACGCTATTCCCCACCAGGATGACAAAGTCTTACCATGCGAGGCAGAAGGATGTAGGAGAAGATTGCCAGCACAATCACCACACAGGCCGTGGTGAAGTAACCGATGAAGCTCTCAGGTTGCTGAGTGCCAACTGGGAGCACAGGAAGGGAGGAGATATGGGGGAAAAAGAAGATGACGAGGGCTGAGAGGAGAGAGGCTCTAGTGCTATCTCCCACCCAACCCCACAGCATGACCCTGTGGAATGGAACTGCTTGGAGGCACCTTGTTTTCCCCTAAAAAGTTTCTCTCACTTTTGCTAAAAGCTCTGTACTTTCCCATCCTGATAGAAAAGATAAAATTTTACTAAGACACCTGTTATTTTTCTTACTTAGTTTGGCTCTACTATTTTTTCTCTGATAAGTAGGTGTTTTTCTCCTCTGGACTCAGGGCCATAAGAAGATTGCTGACGGGGGAAAGAGACTTGAGAAGAAAGAAACTTTCTGGGAAGAGCTCCAAGAGATGAGAAAACAACCTGTAGCTTTCTGATATGGACTCCTCAGCAGTGGGCCTGCACACTAGCCCATTAAGAGATCCAGGGTGGCTAGAATCTGCCAATCATATTTTGTACTGAGTGGGCACACCACCTGTAGTTAGACTATAAAAGTTTGCTTCACGGGCTAATAAAGGTTCTATGCTTTTGCTTCACACTGAAGCTGTGTGGGACCATGTTATTTTATCTGCATCAGAGGGCCAAAATGGCGGACATAAATCATTTACTTCTACATGACCCCAGCAGGTCCTGTTGACAGCAGTGCTCTGAGAAGGCCCTGCCACCTGCAGGGTTGGGATTACTTACTGGCAATACTGAAGATCATCGCCAAAGCAGCAAAGATGCCTGCCAACCCCTGCCCACTCATGATGGGAGCTGTGTAGCTGGCAGGCAGGAGCCCTGCCAGCCCAAAGAGGCTGCTCTGGAGGATGGCGCCAAAGGCTGTGAAGGGAAAAGGGAAACAGAAATGACAAATCAAAGATGGACTGCACTTCTGAGGGGAGCCAAGGCCCCTGCCCTCATCCTTGGCCATCCCACAGTGAGGTTCATGCTTTTCCCCCAGAGAGAACAGCCCTACATATAGGGCTGTGCCCCTTTCCTTCCCCCCACTGCCTCACTCACAGTTAATGAAGACAATGCTGATCATGGTAAAAATGAAGAAGGGAAGAGGCTCCATGGTGACCTTCACCATGACTGCAGTGACTAAAAACACCAGCCCAATGGCCACCAGGCTGCCCGAGATGCGGATCTGCTGGGGAATCCTGCAAGAGAGGGTCTCAGTGAGAAAAACTCACCCTGTGAGGCTGGGGCCAAGCTCTCCCATAGGAATCCCAACCAAAGCCCAGCACAGGAGACTGGTGTTTTGCTTTTGACCTGACTGAACAGGCTATGGCTTGGCTCAGTGCTGGGGCAGGAGGATGGGCCAAGGCTGGGAAGCCCTATAGGGGCTGGCAGGTGCAAGGACAGAGCTAGGCTCACCGCTGGTGGATGAAGGAGTTGAGGCAGGTGAAGATGAGGAGGGGCACCATGGCACAGAGAGTCATGAAGTTGTCAAACTTGGACTGCAGGTAGGAGGGGGAGACCTCATCAGTCTGGTTCCATGAGTGGTTCATCTCCTTCTGGTCTGCAAGGCGGCCGATGAAATACTGTGACAGAAGGAGTCTGGTGAGGTTGAGGTGCTGGGAGACCTCTCCCCAGCACACTCAGGTCACCTTTGTCCCTCTTCAAGCCCCATGCCCAAACCCTCCTGACACCTCAGAGCTACTCATCCCACCTAGGTCACCCACACTTCTGTCTCCTGCCTCTACACTGTACCATGCTGCCACACCTACATCATGGTCCCTAGACGTGACAGGGGACTATTAGTATTAGGGGCAGCAGTGGGAGGAAACCTCTCACCTCCCTGGCTGTCATGAAGAAATTCCATGGCAATAGCGTTCCCAGGCCAAGGATGAAAAAGATCAGCCAGACAGCCTTGTACCTGTGGAGGAGACAGAGCAGTTAGGAGCAGAGTGCTGGGCAGGGCAGGGGACTGGCACCAATTCTGATCGTCCCAGACCCCACAGCATGAGGCATCAGGAGGAGGAGGGAGGATGAACGTTATTGCCCTGTCCCTGCCCCACAGTCCCTGCTAGCCTGGGCTGCTGGAGGGGATATGGCACTGCAGTAGGGCTGTGGAAGGCCCTCCCAGGGAGGGTATGAAGCCAAGGGTAGCAGGGCTGCTCCTCAGCATGTGGCACCCAGATGCACGACAGCCATTTCCAGAGCTGGGAGAGTCACACTCCCCAGGCATGTCCCAGTGCCAGGGACTGTTTACAGCCCATTTTCTATGGAAAAGCTGACAAAGAGAGCATCTCAGGGAAGGGACAGCTTGGTAGCCCAGTGAGCACACAGGAGAGGGTGTCCTCCTGCCCACCCTCACCTCCTGGTACCGTGGATGTGCTCCCACGCCTACACCAGAGCTCAGCATTACCTATCTTGGGGCCCGTCTCTTGCTGTCATCTTGTGCAGCAACAGTCAGCACAGGTCCCAGCAAGTCTCGTGGCTGCTCTCCGTCTGGAAAACAAACAGAGGATTTTATGGAGGAGTGAGGGACTCAGGCCAGGCAGAGGCAGTGCTGGTTTTAACCCCTCGAATGTGCTGCTGGGTAAGCACTCCACAGTATTGGGAGCCAAACATAGCCGGAGAGCACTGCACGGCAGCTTTGGCAACCTGCATCTGAGTCCCTCAGCCGAGGGGCTGTGACACATGGCCTTATTCTGCTGGCTGGGAGAGACACCAAGCCTTCCTTCCGACATGGAAAGCTCCTTCCTGAGATGCCCAGGCTGCTCAGCGCCGGCTGTCCAGCTGCTCCGCAGCAGGCTCTTAAGGGATTTGTGAGCCTGCAGCTCTCTGCCCCCAATCCAGGGGCTGTGAGCAAAGCCTATGCGCTAGCGGGCTGCGTGCACCTCCCCTGCTTTCTCCACCTACCTCCAACGTCCGGGGGGCACGGCGGCACAAAAGACACATTTAATTCAGCAGCTTCTCCAGCCAGAATCACGCAAACCCTGTTTCCAATTCCCGTTTTTCTACGGCTCTCAAACCCCTTTCCTGGGTCACCTTGGAAAGCCATGGGCGTCTCTGACTCTGCTGTCCTCTCCCCGGCACCCACCGCTCCTTTTCCCCTATCACCACCTGCCCAGCCCCTGCCACCGCCCTGGAATTGATCTCCCCACAGCCACCCTCGAGAAGGGATTTTTCCTCCCCGCTTCCCACCCCTCTTCCTGGGGCAGTGAGGGATTAGCCACCCCGGAGAAGCCGCAGGCCTGCCTTGTCCTTTTCCACTCGGGGCTGTGCAGCATGGGGTGCTCCGGCACCTCTTCCAGGGCTTCATCTGCAGCGGGGCTCCCAGCGCTGAGCCTCCGGACCCCTCGGGGCATGCCCCTCAGCTGCCCGCACCGCTGCTGCCGGCTACTGCATCCCTGCCTGCACCCTGCCAGGTAGCGCGTGGGAGGAGGCAGGCAGGGAGCAGCATGCTGGGATGTGTAGTTCCTGCCAGCCCCAGCGTGTGTTAAAGGCAGCGGAGCCCAGCACAGCCCCTGCCGCAAGCGCTCGCCTAGTTCTGGGCGCAGCTCGCCTCTTTCCCCCGGTGTGGTCCTGCAGGTGGACAAGTCTGTAGGTGTGATGGAGCCGAAACACAGCCAGAGGGATGTGGAGAGAGATTTGGGAAGCCATTGGCTCCTCGGAAAAGCCAGAGCAGGACAACAGGTACGTTTGCGTGGGACCTAGAGCCCCATCAACCTAGCAGGTGCTACCCCCACGACTCTAGAGCCACTTGCAGTGCTGCTTCTCTGTCTTCCCACGCAGATAGCTCAGGGTATGACATTTCCTGCCTTGCCCTTGTCAGCCACTGGATCTTCCAGAGAAAACATGCCAAAATCCCCTCCCGGCAGTCTGCCAGTGCCTCTGCAGGCAGGAGGCACCCCCAGCCCTGACTCTGGATTAACAGAGGGATCTGCAAGCATGACTATCACTTCCTCACACTGAGAAACCCTGCTGGGGCCACTGCTTGTCCACAAACAAACAGATCTTACACCAAAACAGGGGGGAGAACCCCAGATCCCCACTTGGGTCCTCAGTAAGTCCTCAACACACTGCCCCTTGCCCAGCCAAGCTCACAGTCCCCTTCCCAGGAGGTCAAATCAGCATCACAAGAAACCAAGACAGAGACCAACACCACAGACATACCTGAGGAGAAGGGAGCCACAGAAAGCCCTGCGTTCAGTGTATTTGAAAGCAGCACAGTACCCCCCGCTTCTGCACTCCCCTGCTCTAGGGGGTGAGCGTCAGGCTCCAGCTCAAGTCACGGGGGCTGGGGCCATGTGGATATAGTGGCATCTGAAGAGGAGGAGAAGAGGTGTCAGGTACCACAGCTGGCACATGGCCCAGATAAGTCTGCCCAGGCACCCAGGGAAGGGAGGAAGGGAAGAGTGTCATGGAGAAGGTGAAAGGAGCCAGGGGCAGCAGGGAGGAGCCAGGAGAATTGGAGGGGTGCTGGAGAAGGGCACTGTGTGCTACTCCACCATGCTGCCTTCCTGGTCACCTCCTGCTTCCGTCCAGAAAGCACCCATATCACTGCGTCAGGAGATCAACTTCCTCGGCAGGCACTGCCCTGCTGCCGACTGCAGCCTCCTGCCTGCACTGTTTGTTTTCTGTCTCACTTTGCTAAGTGCCTCCTAATTTTTTCCACAAAGAGCCAGTGCTTGCCAAGGGGTGCACAGGTCAGCATTCATTACGGCAGGAAAAGCATCCAGCCGCAAGCTCTTACAAACAACCCTACAACAAACAGAAAAGGTCACATGAACAGCAACAACAGCAACAGGTGGCAACCCTGCTCCTGCCTCAGGAGAGCAGCCCCATAGTAAGGGACCATGGCAAGAGATTGGAGTAAGGGACCAAGGGACAGAGACCACCCTCCAGGCACTGAGCTGGTGCAGCACAGCTCTAACCACCTCCCAGAGAAATCTGCTGATGTTTAGCCTTGCCACCAGCTCGGTGGCTGCACAGCTTGGGAGGCAGGGAAAAGGAGAAGTGATGTGGGGCTTTGGTATAATGACATCCATTTTGTCCCTGGATGTAGAGGAGTTTGTCTTAACCCTCCCCCCACCCCCGAAAAGTGATGTGTAAGCGGAAGGAGCAAGATAACAGGGAGTGGACTTCACACAGGGTGGCACCTCTGAGCAGGTACAAACAAGAGACTTTTAATTGCCCATTCATGCCACTTAAAGACTTCTACAGACGCTAAGTGTCACTTGTGGTATTGGGCCACTCAACAGTCTCATTCCCAGCCAAGCCCTGGGAGCCCACTGCAGGGCCAGCCATCACCAAAACTGCCTAACTTCTGCAGAAAAACTTGCACTGCAGGACAGACAGGCCTGCAGGTAGCCATTTGTCACTGGGCTGTGATCTTCTTACCTCTCCCTTCACACACATCACCTTTTCTCCTGCTTCTGCTGCCTTCACTGAAGGTGAGCACAGCACATGCTTGGCTTTGCACTCAAGAGCAATTTCACAGTGCCGGGTAGGCATGCAATGGGTTTATACCCAGAAACACTAGCTCTTTAATGAAAAGCCCTTTATGCTATACCAAGTGTAGCACCATCCTTGCAGTCCCTACACAAGGGGCTGCCATCAGGCCTGATGGTAAAGCACCCCACGTCCTCCTGCTGCCACTTCTAGGGGGTCACTTTACAGGGATAAGGTCAGCACTTCCTCTGAGCATGGCCAAAATGGAGCAGCACTTTACCAGATTTCATCCCATCCCCTACATCTGCTCCTACCCCTGGGTAACACAAGAGCCCTCCCAGCAGGAAGGCTGATCTAGGGGCCCATCAAGGTTTACCTGTGGGCAAAGAATAAGCCTGGCACAGGGCTGAGAGCCACATGAAGCCCTGGTGGCCATTCCCAGCTGGAGGATGGGAAACACTCTTAAGACCACCCATTTCATGATATCTCATGTGCATGTCTGAACTCTAACCATGCCACCTGCAGGTCCTCCTACCTTGTGCCAGGGTCCAGGGAACCAGCCTCCTGGGCAGCATCCTGCTCATCTCCACCTTCAGTCACTAGCTGCGAGGACACGTGCTTGCATTTCATAAGATGTATGAGTGTGTGTGATTGTGAACCATTACCACAGCTCTGGGACAAACACAAGCTCTCCCAAAATAAGAGCAGGTACCCTGGGTCAAATCAGAGGCTGGTTTTGCTCAAAAGCTTGGGTAAGCATGGCACAGGCATAGATTAATTCCCTGACTGCTCCCCCAGTCTCTGAGCTGGGAAGGATATGCCATTCATGTGTTTTGCAGCCCATGGCAGGTTTCACTTCTGTGAAATCCCTGCTTCCCCATCTATAATCTGGGAGCTGCTGAGCATGGGCAGCATCTCTCCCTGCATACAAGGCCTCGGCAAGGGCTCCCTCACCATCAAAGGGTGGATGAACATTGAAGTGGCTTCTCCATGCCAGCCACAGCTTTACAAGCCTGGATTGTATCCACCCTACAGCACATTTTCCAAACAGAGAAATTCTAGCTTACTTAGTCATCCAGGCACAGTTCCACGCCTTCAGTCCTCCTTGTTGCTTTCCTCCAAACCTTCCTTACCTCCCCTCAGCCCTTACAGAGATGCTGGGGCTGGGGGCATACAGGGACTGCAAGAGAGTGAGATGCCAATATGAAGGGCAACACAAGGCTTTCCTGCTTTGTTTCTGCTCTGTCACTTACAAAGATGGTTCAGTGTGTTTTGATGGACACCAATCTCTCTGCAACAGCCTCTGGCCTTGCTGCAAGTGGCCAGCTAATTGTGTAATCTTGTTTGTGGATCTGAGGCTTCCCCTCCCCTCCTTGACCATCACTTGATATTTATCTAAACTGAATTTCATCTGCCTACCACCTGGTGTTGTAATGGTCTTGTGTAGTCTTCCTAGCTGGCACTTGTCCCCATGAACCTGACTAATCCAATCACTTCATCAAGCCCTTTCATCCCATTGCTCATTCTCTTTTCCAGGTCACTCACAAATGTGCTAACAAAACATGGGACCCAACACAGTGATCTCTTTCCACTGCAAGAACTGACCACTGACTCCTACACCCTCCTTCCTGTTTTTGTACCAGTTACAGAGCCATATGAGGACCTCCCTCTTGACCAGCCAGTTCCCTTAAACACTTGGTTGAAAGCCCTGGTTGAACGTTTTCTGGGAAGCAGCGTGGGTGCCACAAGCCTGAAGTCCCTACGAAGTGCTGTCTCAGCTCAGGGGTTTCTCAGCAGGAGTCTCCCCACCTGCCCATGGATCCTGCTCCTGCACAGACACGCAGGACACACAGCAGATTTACCAATCAGCTTTTCCCTGAAGTTCCCCTCAGCCCTTCTTAGAAATGAACGTCACATCTTTTCCACCTCCCAGTCCCCAAGGGCCAGAGCAGTTGTGAATGAATGACTAGATGCCACATATGATAGCCAGCCAGTTCACACTCCCTTTCCTTCTGGTGAACATAGCCTTGCCCTAGTGACTTGTTGCTCTTTAGCTTTGCTTTCTAACCTTTCCTCTGTGGATGCTCTGAGAAGCCCCCGAAAGAAGGTGGAAGAAACTATTCAGGCTCTTCTGGAGTGAACAGAGGCAAAAGCTTCATCTGTTTTTTCTGCTAGGGCCTCTCTTCCTCTGACCCTCCCTCTGACCGTCCATCTGTCCAGTGAATTGTTGCAGGCTTCCTACTCCTGGTGTGCTTTGTGAGCAGTTTCCATCAGAGAACTGATAGCACTTCCTTATTGTTCTCCTTTCTGAGCCCCGCCTCTCTGTAAACAGACCTGCCTTGCTATCTACTCCCCCAGCGCTGCTCATGCCTATGTCCTGAGGAGGGAACTTAGTGTGGGAACAGGATGGGGGCATTTCTGCATCCTCCCTTGCCTTGTTACCTGCAGACAAACCTCTCTGCATTGAGGGTCCTGGGCAACATTTCTGACCTGCTTCACCTTCCTCCCTTCACTCCTCCATAGGCAAAAGGAGAGGAGAGGCAGCTCTAGACCCTCTCTCTTCCTTCAGGCTTGCAGCAAACTCCCCACAGAGCAGGAGCTATGGAGGTCATCCCCACTCCCAACATCCACCACCAGCAGCCGTTATCTCGGCTGCCGGGTGGCACAGGGAGGTGCCGAGAAAGCATTCAGCCCTGTGGTGTGTTTTGAACTACACACACTTGTCAGCTGAAAAGTCCCTTATCTGGAGAGTTCTAGGAGCCCAGAGAGGCTCCTTGGGGGCCCTTGCCCCTGGCAGGTAAAACGATCTAGCTGGGTGGCAAATTACCCAGGGCCCAGTGGGATGCCACCACTCTCCCTGAAGGGCTGCCCACCAGGAAAAGGAAAGTGGGCAGTGATAGGGCAAAGCCAGCCCTAAAACTACACCAGGTAATGCAGCTGGGACTCTTCTACCCATTGCCAAATCCCATAAGGCCGTTAGTGTGCACCTCCCCATTGGGGCTGCTGAGTGGGGTTTCCAACCCTGACATATTGCTTGCCAAATACCAACAAGGGACCCCTAGCAGTGGCAGCCCCACAGGGAACACACACACCTCCCTCCTCAGCCAGGAACACCTGGTCCTCAGCCAGTGAAAACCCCTCCAGGCACCTCCACACCACCATCTCCACACCCCCATCCTCCAAGAAGCAGAGATGGGTGCTTCTGCTCAGTGTCCCATCAAATGCTGTGCGGGGTGACAGCATTTGTTATAGCAAGAAGCTTACCAGAAAGGCAGGTTGGTCCCAGACCCTTGCTCCTGGTCACCTGAGGCCACGGGACTGCAAAGATGGCACAGCCTTGGGACAGGCAGGAAAAGTCCCACAAATATCGGAGCAATCACTTGCTGCAAAGCTGGTGGTTTAGGGGTGCAGGAGGACATGCAGTGCCCAAGGGGGCAGGAGCTAAGAGAGGACGTCATTTCTGAGGAGGTGTTAGAGGGGGAGAGATAAGCTGCTCTTGTGAGCCTGCTTGCAGAGACAGGATTCGTCGGGGCTCGTCTGAGGAGCTGGTTTCCCTGATGGCACTCATTCAGGCCACTGTCCCCAGCAGAAAATAACATCCCTTCCAAGCCACAACTCTGACCTCCTTCTTAGCAGGCTGGGGAAGGAGGCATGTTTCCCCTTGGTTGGGTTCAATCTCCATTTGCTGGAAACTTGAAAAAATAAAGACTCATTCTCCCAAAGGTGGAAGGAAGGATTTGCTCAGGGCTCTACTCAATGCAGCTGCAGAAACTTCCAAAACCAAGTAGAAACCACCTCCAAGACCTGGGTGGTGTCTCCAAACAACTTTCAGCACCCCTATAGGAGCTACCTGGAGGTGGGGAGGGGTGGTAGGATCACTCCCTACAGTCAGGCACAGAGGCTCACAGCAAGCTCACACCACCTGGCCATGGCTTCCCATGGGATCGCCGTGGGTTTGGTGAGAGCCAAGAGATGCCTCACCCCAGAACTTCATCGCTGCCCAGCATCCTCTGCAGCCAGCAGCCCCTCACAGCCCATGTCCACAGGGCTGCTCTGAGTCCTCCAAGGTGCCAGCATGGTTGGTGGAGATGCTGCCTAGCTCTGCCAAGGTGCTGTGGGGAGGGGAGTGCTGCAGGAAGGGATGCTCCTCTGGGGTCGGCCTGGGGACTGTGGTGGGAAGAGGCACAATGGGAGGAAGCCACGTTTCCGCTTCCCAATGGAGAAAACCATACAGGACCCCTGGGGAGAACAACCGGACACCTTTAATGTAAAAATCAGCTGAGAGCACAAGGAGCAGCCAGAGATAATCCTGAGTTGGGAGCAGGTCCTCCTTGCATTGGAGGAGTCTGGGGCTTGGTGCAGTGGTGGTGGAGGACAGCCATGCATGGAGAAGAGGTAATCCCGACCAGTCCATAGCACAAGGCACAGGGCTGGCTCCTGCCTGCCCGCAGCCTGGCTCTCCCACAGGCAGGTGACACTCCTTATTTCCACCCAGCTGGGTGGGAAGAGGGATGCTCCATGGTAGGTTGGGGCAGTGCTTAGCTAAGACCTCCTGGGCCATGACTGCCAGATGCTTCTCTTTTGCTTTAGTAGCTTCCCCTCAAGTCACGCTCAGGCTTGCTCAAGAGTAATCCCTGTCTGTACAGATGATATCTCAGTTGGCTGCACCTTGGGTAGCAGCAACAGCATGTTGGAGGGATGGGCTGAGCCTACAGGACCATGCCTTCTCTTTCCCCTCATGTCTGCAGCTGAAAGGAGTGAAGGTGAGGCCCGTAAAGAGACAGCACACAGCAAGACAGCAAGAGAAAAAGATAGCTCGTGGCCAGGCAAGTCTGAAGATGACTACTCAATGAATGCATGGGAAGAAACCTAGGGGATAGAGTCTCATGGCCAGGGAATGAAAGTGGGGCAAGATGAGTTTCTCCACCCTCCCCTCTTCTGGGCTTGGTAGAGCCATATCTACCAGCAACACGTGGCTACCCTAAGGTCACAGCTCACAGAGCAGTACAGGAGCAGCAGAAAAAGGATTGCAGGAGGCCACTTGCCATTGGTGGCTCTCAGGGTGCTGGGATGGACAGTGGAGAAGATTCTTCCTTCATTGCCTCATGTTCCTGGGCCCAGGACTGAGCTCAGAGCTGGCAGACCAAGAAGGAGCCTGGCCAGGAACAACACAAGGGAGCTTAGCACATAGTAACTTCCTGTGAGGGGCTGGGGAGAAGGATGAGGATAGCTTATGTTGCAGCCAGGAGGTCCTCAAAACAGTCCTGCAGTGAAGGGCAAGGTGAGAGGGGGCTGAGAAGTCACTGGAAAGTTCAAAAGGCCCTCTAAATCCTTCCCCAGGCTAGTCATGGAGCCCCCTCTTTGCACAGAGCCCCTGGCAGAGGAGGCTTGGAGTTGAAGTCCAGGGCTCACTTGCTTGTGCCCCAATAAGGGCTGTTTCTGGAAGGACAGGAAAAGCTGGCAGTCAACCAGCAGCAAGACCAGCCCACAGCAGCCCCGTGCCCACTGCCACACAACCAGCTCTCCCACCTTAGGGCACATTGGTCTCCCAGGGAAGAGGCTCTGCGTCCTTCCAGCTCTGGCTCCTTCCCGTATGGAGGCGGTGCCAGATACAAATGCGCAGAGCTGGCAGCAGGCAGAACCCTCAACCAGCAAGAGCTGCTGAACCACATGTCCCTGGGCCATGCTGTTCCCCCCACCCAAACACTCCAAGCAGGTGGGAGAGCATCCCTGGGGCTGAATGGAGCAAGCCTTGCCTCTGCACCCAGAAGACTCTGTGGATGGAAGCAACAGGCTTCCAGCCCCTGCTGGGGGGGGGCTGGCACAGAGTCAGAGCTCATTTTGCCCCCACTGAGCAGTTTTTTGGAGGCTGGTCTGGGCTGCATTGCTGCTTCCAGTTTAGGGGTGGGGACAGGCAGAGGAGTGAGACCAGAGCCAGAACAAGATCATCTTCCCCCAGCGTCACCATCTCCCCAGCTCCCAAAATTTGGAGGGACAATTGCTCCCTGACCAGCAGTTCTCTGTCAGAAGCTGGGATGGACATGCAAGGGCCAAGCACTGCCAGGCCTGCAGCTCAAAGTTGGCTCTGTCTTCTGCATGTCAGCTGCCAGACGGCCAGGACAGAAATACTAGGGCTATTTTGGGTCCCCGCAGACCAAAGCAGCCTTTCACTTGTAGGCAGCTCAGGAACAGGGTCCCTGCCTGACTGCTGCTTCTAGCATGACATATCCACAGCCCTGCTGGGAAAGGGGATGACAAGCAGGTAAGCAGGTTTTGGCACCAGCTGCAGTCGCATATGCTCCTCCTGCCAGCTGCCTGTCCTCCCAAGATACTGCTTACCTCCTGGCCAGCCACAGCATCTTGCAAACCCCCAACTGGCTTCAGCTACTAAATGCAGCCATTTCACAATGGATGGGGGTACAGAGGTTCTACTCCAAGAGATGGGAAATGTCTGTCACCCCCTCACCCCTTTTGTCCTAGCCACAGGGCACCCCACAATCCCCAGAAACAAAAGGAGGGAGAAGAGATGGATGCCCTGGCTCAGTCTGCTCTCTCCAAGCACCCAAAGCCAGTCACTTCCAAAGCTGCAGCCATCTCCAAGCCGCAGAGCAAAGCTGTCCCCACAAGTTCTAGGAGTTGTGGGAACTCCAGGAGTCACACACACCCGCACATTTCCCAGTTGATTTTAAATTAGGCTGAGGCAAAGATGCTTCCTGCTGAGAGCCAGGCTGGCCACGTCCCCACTCTGCAGCAGCTCCAAAAGAGCTGTGTGGGCAGCACATGGTCTGTGAATGTCAGAGTGGAAAGCCAAGGCAGCAGCATGGGTGTGGAGCAAGCAAAGGACTTGGAGTAAATAGCCAGGGTAGACACATCACCTTTGGCACCCTCTTCCCTCCCTCCTGAACAACTCAGATTCTCCAAACATCCTGGCAGGACTCAGGTTTCAAACGCGGAACCAGAATGAGGCTCAAGGTGGACACCTCCTTTGGAGGGAATAAGTCAGAGCCCAAACCTCCCACTCTTGGCACTGGCCTTGGCTAACCTGCAGCAAACAGAAAAACCTTTACGCAAGTAGGATCAGGCAAGGAGAGCCAACAAGACGTAGGGAGATCACTCGTGTCTGCTCAAACCCCAGCAAAACAGATTCTTCCACATGAACAACAATAATAAGCCTGGCCACAAGCTGGGAAATGGCAAGTCCCATCCCCTCCAAATCCCAACCCACAGGCGCTACCACATCCGTGCAACTAGCCATCACCCAGCGTGCCACAGCCATGAGGTCTCAGGCTGCCTGGGACCATGAGCACCTCCAGGGAAGCATGGAGAACCCTGTGTAAGAGCCACTGAGAGCTCTGCTCAGGTGGAAATGGTGCTTTGCAGACATTAGTTCCACCAGACTCACAGCCTCCCCTGTGTGGGGAGCAGAGGAGATGAGGGCAGCTCTGGGACTCCCTGCTGGGACACTCAAGCCTTCATCAGAGTGAGCTGGCCATCTGGCAAGACATCCTGCCAGAGCTTGCCCAGATGCTTGAACACACTGGGGCAATGCCAGGTGATAGGGAGCCCAGGGGCTGAGCCCTGCTGAATCCCTTTCTGGTATACTATATCCCCGTTGTAGCCACACGAGAAGGGAGGAACAGCAGGTAGTAGACTTGCCTTGCTATTTACTGACAGCCAGGCTATTTTCTGCTCTTGGGTTTGTTTCTGGTTGAAGAGTCCTCTTTAGGAGCAAGACCAGCTGCAGGGCCCAGGCAGGGGTAGTGCAGGGCCTCTTGACCCCACCATGAGCCATGGCTCTTGCTCCCCAGTGCCTGAGCATCCTGCTCCTATTGCCTCTGGGATAACAGCCCCATCCAGGAACGTGCTAGCAGATCAGTGCCCTGGTGTGGTTTACCACATGGTGACACAGGCCTTGTGTTGCTAAGGGGAGGGGTGCAAAGGCATGAAGAAGCTGCAAGGCAGGGTGGATTGCTTCTTAATAGCTTGGTTGTGTTGCTCTTTGTCTGTCTTCTCCTGTGGTTAATGGATAACACTTCCATTCTCATCAGGACTAACCCCACTGACCTCAGCCACAGTCCAACACCTACAAACCCTGATGAGCTGAAAGAACCATGCTCCCCACATGCATCCTGCAGCTGTGGGCTCCCCAAGGGGGCAGAGGTCCCATCCAGATCAAATACCACTAGGAAGCTCATCCACAGCACCAAGGGAGGATACACCAGGCAGAAAAAAAAAATGGAATTGCCTCCAACTTGGTCCTGAGGCCAGGAAAAGACAAGGCTTGTTGCAGGCAGGGCAGACAGGGCAGGCAGCTCCTTCATCCCTGAGCCCCTGGCCAGGACCAAGAAAGGAACTTGTGCCACCAATCCCTCCCACCTCCCTGAGATGTTCTCCAGGGGTAATCTCCAAGCCTAGAAGGAGGGCACTGCTCTCATGAGGGTTTCTCACAAGCAAACCTGTAGCAAAACTCAAACAGGGCTGCCTACCCCAACGCCCTCACTATCTTTGAGCTCCCCCAGGCAAGACAGCCCTTGGCAGCAGGTATAATTCAGGTCCCTGTCCCTGCATGGTGTCAGTGGATGGCTGTGCTAGGTGTCATGAACCAGGCAGGGGTGAGGACCATGCTCAAAACCACAGCACAGGGAGCAGAGGAAGAAGCCAAGTAGGGCGGTCCAGGCAAGATGCCCCTCACCTCAGCAGCCTTGCAGGAGAATCCATTCAGGCTAATGGCTTGCCATTGGCACAGCAAGGCTGATGGCAGAAGTTTGGGAGGAGGCACAGTCTTGATGCTGTGACTCAGCCTCCATACATGGCTGGACTGGGTTGCTCAGTAGGTGGGAGGCTGACTGCATGCCCCTCTGATCCCACTGCTGCTCCCAACCCAGACATACATCCCTCCCAGTCTTGCTCCTCTTTACCTCCTGCCCCTGCCTACCTCCTCCCTCTGCAGCTTCCTTGACCACTCACTCCACAAATTTCCAGTTGGAAATTTCACAGTGAGGTGCTTTCCCATCAGACAAGTCCTAAAGGAAATGAACTAAAGCAAATCACACTGGCAGTGGTGTAGTGGGAAGAAGGCAAGTAGGCTCTGCGGATATCTGCCTGATTTCCTGCTGGCTTCTCCTCCATGAGTCAGCAAGCAGGCAATAGGTCTCTGCTCCCTTTTGACCTCAAAAAAACATGGTCCCTGGAGATGAAGCCTGACCATGCTCACCTATGGCTTAACTATGAGGCTAGAAGAGAGCTTTGAGCACTGCATCCAGAATGCCAGGCTCACCAATTTATGTCATGTATTGTGCATAACAGCCATACATACCCAGTGCTTTTGAGTCTCCCCTTTTTGGGGGATTGGTTAGACCAGGGAGAAAGCTGCTCCAAGCTGGAACAAGACTAAAATGTCACAACAGTGATGTTCTTCACACCATCACAAACCTCAATGAAGTTACAAAGGGCTAATGCTATCCCTCACACACGTTTCTCACGCAGCACTACAACTCATCTCCTGCATGGGGATACCAGAGCCCATGTACAGTCAATCCCCTGACCTGTGGGGTCTGGAGTGGGAGATGGAATGCAGTCCTGCACTGCAACCTCAACAAGAGCACTGGGATCTCTCTGGATCACACATCCTGATATAACCAAACCCATACAGGGACTGTCCCTACTCCGCACATCTGTTTCTCCATCCTACTTCTTGCACACTGTTAACCTAGGAAGCATTTAGTTTTTATTACACTACTTAATCAAACCTGAATAGCTATGTGGCTGTTAAAATCCTCATTCCTGCCCATCTGCAAATGCCTGTAGCTCACTCTGCACAATGTTTTGCACCTCAGCTTTCTGGCAGCTGAGTATGAGTTAGCATGGAGATGCAATGCAAGAGCCTGCAGTCCTGCAGCCCCAGCAACACCAGTCACAGGGCAGAGCTCGTTGCTGGGGGGATGCAGGAAGGCACAGGGAGGTGAGATGAGTTTGCACTGTGGGGTCAGTACTGAGCTGGCAAGGACCGCAAGCAAACAGTGCTCTGCTGATAAGAGAGGGTGCTGCAGCTTCCTTGATATTTGCCAAGGACCTGGATGTTGGGCTGGATGAAAACAACCATGATCTACATCTGTCCTAGAGAAAGCACCAGAGGCTGCTTGTTGGCTTTCAAAGACTAACGNAGGGTGCTGCAGCTTCCTTGATATTTGCCAAGAGAGGCTGCTTGTTGGCTTCCAAAGACTAACAGTCAATGCCTTCCTATCTGGACAGGGTAAGAGGTTGCTCCTGGGCTCCCTCTGGCCCAACTGGCCAGTCCCCAGCCCTGCCTCTACCAGCAGAGCTGGAAGTGGAGCCAAGCAGAGTGAGGAAGGTGCAGTGTGGGAGTGGGTCAACGAGTGACTTGTCCTCTGTGCCCTGGCTTCCCCCCAGACCACAAGGAGGGAGACGGGTCAAGCCAGGGCAAGAACAAAGCTCATGGCTCATCTTCAAAGAGGCAGAGGCTCATTAACACCTCCCAGCCCAAGATAATGAGAGCAGGGATACCATAATGGGGAAATCATGCCAGCAGTTAATTATGCAGCTTAAGGAGGAAGGGAGAAGAGGGACAACTGTGGATGTCACACTGCCCTCTATGCTAGTGCTATATTTACTGTTTCAGGCTGGAGTGAATTTCTTCATTCTCTTTACTCTGGGTATGTGGCACAGCATAGGCCCTCTCCTCTCATCTGTGCTAGCTGCAGAACAACCACTCTTCCAACCACCTTCTGGGGCCTATGTTACAGCCCTTGGTGCCATGTGGAAAGCATCCCTGCTCTGTGAAGACCTCCACAGTGAGTCAAGAGCAAGCTTACCTGTATTTTCCAGGAGGAAAAGGCAACAGTGGGAGCAGGAACGCTCTGGAGGGCACACGTCCTGCACTCGGACAACCAGCAAACCCAAGCGTAGTCAGGCTTGACTACGATGTGACTAAGCATCCCTGCATATTCACATCATAGAATCATAGACTGGTTTGGGTTGGAAAGGAATTTTAAAGGTCATCTAGTCCAACCCCCCTGCAGTGAGCAGGGACATCTTTAACTATATCAGGTTGCTCAGAACCTCATCCAACCTGACCTGGAATTTTTCCAGGGATGGGACTTTGACCACCTCTCTGGGCAGCCTGTTCATTGTAAGAAATTTCTTCCTTGTATCTAATCTAAACCCACCCTCTTTTAATTTAAAGACATCACCCCTTGTCCTGGCACAACAGGTCCTGCTAAAAAGTCTGTCCCCATCTTTCTCATAGGCCCCCTCTAAGAAGTGGAAGTTGTAATAAGGTCTCCCCAGAGCCTTGCCATCTCCAGGCTGAACAACCCCAACTCTTTCAGCCTTTCTTCATAGCAGGGGTGTTCCAGCCCTCTGATGATTTTTATCACCTTCCTCTGGACCTGCTCCAACAGGTTAATGTCCTTCTTGTGCTGAGGACTCCAAAGCTGAATGCAGTAGTCCAGGCGGGGTGTCACCAGGGCAGAGCAGAGGAGCAGAATCCTGAGATAGCTTTGTAGTGAAGGCAGGCTTGAATGAGCCAAAGGCTGCCTGGCAGCTCACAGGGGCTGGCCAGCAGAAACAATGCCACCAAGCCGGGATGCAGTGCAGGAGGGGAGTGGGATTTCCCGTGTCGGCCTTCACAGAAAGTCCCTTAATTGTGTCGGCTCACAACAGGCAACTGATGGGCTGTTGGGCTGCTTCCTGCTTTGGAGCAGCCTGGAAGCACATCCAGCTGTGGCCAACAGCTGCACAAATTCCTTCTGCAGCCCCTAGCCCTGGGGAATCTACTGGGCTCAGGGATACAGGCTCACTTGTCTGCGATCCGACAGCCCTAGGGCTTGGCTGTTGCTACTTTCCCACACAGCCCACAGCTCCATAGCCCATTCCCAAGAGGCAGATGGGAATTCTGGTGAGCACAGGCAGGGACTTGTGTTGGTCTGGCAGTATTAGCACCTAGCAGGGGTGTGAGGCTCAGATTTAACTAGAGACTCAGATTTAACTACGTGGTGAGGAGGACAGCACAAAAAGGGCTCCACATGGAGCTCTCAAATGCTCCTGCCTGGACCAGGCTCTCCGTTAACGCAGCTGGTTTGCTCAGGAATGTAAGGAAACCCTTACTGAAATCTTCCACAGCTCCAAATGGGAGCGTTTTCTTGAGTAGGACCTGGTGCCCCACCCAGCTTAGAGGCTTTGCTGTCGGCCAAGGGGATAGCAGCACATGGCACCCAGCCCACATGATTTCCAGCAGGTCCTCACAACGTGGTGTGCTAGCAAGCCACTGTCATGCACACAGCCGAGTCCACAGAGATGCACATCCCTGTAGGCAGAGGACCGCTGCAGAAAACTCTCGCTGAAGTCCTGCATCCCAGGCATCAGAGCATCACCGCACTCCACATCCCCAAAACCACATGCTGGCTGCTCTGCTTCTCATCTCCAAAAACTACATGCTTTCCCTCTCCCTGGAAGTAACTACGAAAGGGTATTTGGAGCTGCCATGGGAGGCAGCGAGGAAGAAAACACCCATTCCATAAGGCAGCATCTATGTACCACCCCCTCCCCAGCTCCGAGCTGCGACCCACGCTGCGGCGCCGGATCCTGAGCTTGCAAACCCCCTCGCTCCCCCGTCCGGCAGCTTTGTAACGCTGCTAGGAGCTTCGGGAGGAGTGACGGGGTCAGGGGATGTTTGCAAGCTCAGCGACTTTGAGCCAATACCTTAAATAGGGGCACCCGCCGCTGCTCCCCTCTCCTTGCCGGCTCCGGCGCCTTTCCTCCCCGATGCGGATGGAAAACCGCCTTCCTCCCTCCCCGCTCCGCAAACTCCTCCTCCTCTTTTTGCCGCCTTCGGCGCCACGCGGTTCCCGCGTGGGGGAAAACGGAGGGGTTTTCCCTCTCCCCCCTCCCCGCCTTTCCTCCCCAAATCCCACCCGGGTAAGAGGTGCCGCGACCCTCTCACAGGCAGCGGTACCCACCCTATGGGTAAACCCACCTACTCCGCGCTCTTCCACGCCGCGCCGCTTACTGGTCCCGGCTCTCCTTTCTGGGCTTGCCCGCTCTTGGCTCCCCCCATTTCCGCGCCTCCTCGCATGCCCACGCCCCGCAGCTGGCGGGGAAACTCCCAGTCCTCCCTACCAGCCCAGGATTCGGTTGGTTTAGCAATGCGTAGCTTTGGTGGGAGGACAGTAAACCTCCGTCTTCAAGGTCCTGAGCTGCACCCACCTCCGGGTTTGCATTAAACCCCATGTATTAGTAAATACTATAGCTCTAAAGGGAGCTCTGTTATGTATAGATCAAAATGGAGTGCGCACTGTCCCCTTTTGCTAGGTCCATTGCTTGTCCCCCATGCTACATCCTAATCCAGACAAACTCTCTCTCTGCTGGAAGTCACCACTTACAGGTGTAAATATGTATCATAGAATCAGAATGGTTTGGGTTGGAAGGGACCTTTAGAGTCCACCCCCCCTGCAGTGAGTGGGAGCATTTTTAACTAGATCAGGTTGTTCAGAGCGCCATCCAACCTGACCTGGAATATTTGCAGGAATGGGGCTTCCATCACCTCTCTGGGCAACCTATTCCAGGCTGAACAATCCCAGCTCTCCTAG
This sequence comes from Bucco capensis, assembly GCA_013396975.1. Taxonomy (NCBI): domain Eukaryota; kingdom Metazoa; phylum Chordata; class Aves; order Piciformes; family Bucconidae; genus Bucco; species Bucco capensis. The sequence continues at coordinate 390,415 of VWZO01005662.1, read as the reverse complement.
GCTTTCTTCATAGGAGAGGTGTTCCAGATATATGTTTATATCAGATAACAGAGAGGACTGAAGACTGTTTTTTGCACTAGGTACTTGTACTCATGCTGGTGCTACCTAGGATGGCAGGCAATGTGCGTATCTTTCTGAAACTTAGCAATTCCCCTGTATCCAGGATATAAAAGTATTGAGTGTATCTAAAGGGCAGGTGTGGACTTCTAAGCTGCTGGGGTTTTTTCAGGCTGCCTGTCTCCAGCCTCCTGTCTCTCTGGAATAGATATCTACTCTGTTGTGATAAAAGCCTGTCATTTTTCTTAAGTGCCAAGGTGGAACATGACTCCTGGTACTTTGTCCACCAGCAAAGGGAGTGTACCTGAACTCAACCACATAACCGAGCAGTTAAATGGTCTGTAGAAATCTCATTTATGTAGCTAAGTGTTTCAAGGTGCTTCCGCCAGCAGCACAGGGCCCTCCTTGCTCTCTCTGTCACCTCTGTTGTGGCCACAGGCTGCAGCACCAGGAAGTCCCTGCAGCAGCACTGACTACGAAAGCATTCGCTCCACTGATAAACAGCCTTGGAAAATTCTCTGCAGGCGGTGATCAGTTTCGTGTAGAGATTAAAATCAGAACTTAAAACACCCTCGAATGCTCTGGCAGACTCCCATCCCCAAAATCTCTCAGCAAGATAAACACACATCTCCTTGCAGAATCCAAGCACCAAGCTTGTATTTTAAGACAAAGCTACAAAATATCATTGCATAAGCACAAAGTCCACAAAGTCTGAGAAGAAGGCAATGGGGACAGAGGTGAGACAGCTACCTGTGCTTTCTGAGACACAATGAGGACATGGTGGAGTGTGACCCTCAGGAAGTGACTTCTTTGCTCTCCTGCTTGGTAGCAGCCTCTGCTGCTGGCTCTTTCCCTCTGAGCTGGTGGTGGGTATTTGTTGCTGTTATGGGTTTCTGGGTTCAGATAGGGAGATGCACTGACAACACGAAGTGAGCAGCAGACAATGTTGTCAGATAGTAAGACAGGAGGCTGTTGTCTTAACTGTAAGATTCGTATCAGATCAAATTAAATTTAAAAGCTCTCATATCCAATTAAGCTCCTGCTGCATCTCCCAGGCAATGATGGAACAAAGACCTGGACCTGCCTTTCTTCAGCCTACTTTCCCTAAGCCTTTCCAATCTGCAAGGTTGTCTGCTGGGTGAGCTTGTGCTCCCTCTCCCTTGTTCCTCTCCTCATCCCAGCATAAAAACATGAACACCTGCTCTGGGATGTCCCATATCATCTCCTCTTTGGCTTTCAGATGTGCCACACTGTCACTTACGGAGCCCTACAAGTCCCCATGGCTGTCCCCAGGACCAAAGTGCTACAGCACCTTGGGGCCCGTGTTTCCCCTCAAGATGTCCACGCTTGCTGCTTGGCAGCACTGAGCTAAAATCTGAACACCACTGCAATTTGTTTTTTCTACATAAGCTCCAGCTTTAGCAGAGGCTAAAAGCTGTGGGAACTGATCCCCCAGGGACTCCTGAGTACAAGGTCCAGACCAGTGGTGCCCAGCTGAACCACCACTGTGGTTTAGGAAGCCAGGGCAAGGCTCTTGGCATCACTAAGAGCCCCAGACCTCATCAAGAGCAAAAATGCTACAAAATTTACCTTTGAGTGGTTGTATTCCAGGAAGTCTCCCCTTCAGGACAGGGTGAGTGTAGCTGCTGCCTCACATCATGCTTTCAGCAGTGGGGTGCACAGCACTTACCATTGCCGAAGTACTGGATTAACTGTTCTCTAATTCACAGCTCTGGTCCTGCCCACACAGCCCCACCCCAGCACTGAAATCAACATCTCTCAGCAGACATGTCTCTCAGTGGAGACAGGGGGGTTGAAATCCATTAGCCCTGAACAGCATTTCAGGCACCCATGACCGCAGGCAGACCACAGGCCAGCAGATATACCCGAGGGGAGGCAAGGAAAAAAGCAGCTTCCAGCTTCTCATGGGACACTGGCTGCTTCTCTGCACAGACCTCCCCACCCACCCATCTCTGACTTGCAGGATGGGCTCTAATGATGCCTTCCTTTTGTTGCAAAAACTTTAAAGCTTAGCATTAGCAGGAACAAGAGGGCCAAGACTGACTCTCCAGTTAAAATCATAGAATTATAGAATCATCACAGTTGGAAAGGACCCTCAAGATCATCAAGTCCAACTGATAGTCCTACACTACTGTTATCCCTAAACCACCCCCAAAGTGCCACATCTACCTGTTTCTTGAAAACCTCCAGGGATGGTGACTCCACCACCTCCCTGGGCAGCCTGTTCCAACACTGCACCACTCTTCCAGTGAAGAAATGTTTTCTAATACCTAATCTAAATTTGCCCTGGCGCAACTTGAACCCATTCCCTCTAGTCCTACTGCTAGTCACAAGGGAGAAGAGGCCAACACCTGTCCCTTTACAACCTCCTTTCAGGTATTTGAAAGAGCAATAACGTCTCCCCTCAGTCTCCTCTCCTCCAGGCTAAACAGCCCCAGCCCCCTGAGCCTCTCCTCATAATTCCGGTTCTCCAGACCCCTGATCAGCTTGGTTGCCCTTCTCTGCACCCTTTCGTTTTTCCTCACCTCCCCTCAGGTATATCTGCTGGCCTGTTGTGTGCCTGTGGTCATGGGTGCCTGCAATGGTGTTCAGGGCTAATGGATTTCAAACCCCCTGTCTCCACTGAGAGACATCTCTGCTGAGAGATGTTTATTTCAGGGCTCGGGACAAACCTATCCCTTGGGGAGTTATTCCAATCAATTTTTCTTTATTGGAGGATGATGGCAGTATTACCCAAGCTTTTAGAAAGGCTAACATTTCTTACTCTTTAGATGAGGAGGGTAAGTGTAGATGATGAGGATGTGGAGTTTGGCAGGATGCTACATCTTGGAGACCAGGAGTTAATCACCTTGTTTTTAGTAAACAGGGTTTAGAGGGGGTCTCAAAGTTTGGCTCAACAGTTCCTAGAATCTGCAGTAGTGGTTAATGGAGGGCCAGTGACAGGATTGTTGGGACTATGTGTCAGTCAGAATCACACCATTAACCTAACTATGGCCCCTGAATGTAATATTCTCCAGAGAGAACCAAAAACCTGGACTAAGGCTGTGGGAGTATATTAGAAACATCACCTGGTGTCTGAACTAGGGTGATGAAAATTCTTATAACAGAAATCAAAAAGAATGGAGATGCCCAGTCTCTGTAAACCATACCATGATAGATGTTTTGAATTACACACTAACACTTTTACATAGTTGCTGGACACATCTATCATTAGCAAAATGTAAACAAGAAATCCTCTCCCCTGGATATACAGTCTGGGCAACCTCAGATGGATTTTGGACTACTAGACTAAAATTGAGTCCTATTAACAGGCAAGTGACACTGGGCTTACTTATCCTTTGCCCAACATGGAGACAAAACTCAATACAGGCTAAGCACTGGGGAATAATAATATGAGATTTACAAGCTAAACCCTGTGTTGAACCTTCCACACCAGTAGAATTCAGTTGGAGAATTCAGAGTTTTCTACTTTCAGTAGTAATGGCCTTTGGGAACCAAATCCTGATAGACAATTTAACTGAACAAATGGAAGTTCTTCCTAATGCCACACAAAAGGGGTTTCCAGATCATTAACAAACAAGCTCAAGCAAATACTAAAGCAGTACTACAAAACAGAATTATAGAATCATTATGGCTGGAAAAGACCTCTAAAATCCTCAAGCCCAACTGTCAACCTATCATCACCATGCCCACTAAACCATGTCACTAATTACAACATCTATACCTTTTCTGAACACCTCCATGGATGATGACTCCACCATTTACCTGGGAAGCCTGTTCCAATCCCTAACAACTCTTTCTGTGAAGAAACTTTTCCTGACATCCAGTCTAAACCTCCCCTGGTGCAACTTGAGGCCATTTCCTCTTGTCCTATCACTGGTAACCCAGAAGAGACCAACCCCCACCTGACTCTAACCTCCTTTCAGGTAGTTGTAGAGAGAGATAAGGTCTCCTCTGAGCCTCCTCTTCCTCAGACTCAACAACCCCAGTTCCCTCAGCTGCTCCTCCTAATACCAGCAGAATGTAGAAGAAAATGTTAAAGCTATCAATGCTCAGGCAAATCACAATCTTACCTTGAGAGCGGTAGTTTTCTTTCAAAAACCATACCTTCAGAACCTTAGCTCTGCTTCTTTTTTGAAAAAAGTCTCCAACTGACAGTCAAATATAGTTAAACAAATGAGCTGGTACCTGCTCCTGGCTTCTTGAACCCAAGAAAGCAGTTATAGAATGTTAAGTTTTAATGGTTGCCAGCCACTTCTCCAGCTGATGACATCAAGCATGAAGGTGCTCCCTTACCTGTCCAGCTTGAATATCTTCCTTTTTCTCCATTGTTTCAGAGATCAGCCTTAGATTTACTCTTAGTAAAAGAGCAAGGGGTGTGTGGATATTTAAAATTGGCCACAGATCATTATTGTATACACCTATTAATGTGATAGATAATTTGCAGAAACAGCTAGACAAAATGAAATGAGTAACAGGGTAGCAGAGCTATCTGAGGTGAATATAGTTGGGCGAATAAAATTTAACAAGAATTAGGGGGATAGTCCCTGAAAGAATGGTTGGTCACTGTTAGAAGGATTAATTTTTGTTGCAGTAATCTTCATTATCATTGCTATTTGCATAAAGTATACCAAACAAGCTATAGAGAAGGGTGTATGAAATAACAAGTTTTATGGGTGAGACTAATAGAGATTTGAAAGAATCTTTAAAAGTCTCAGAGGGGGGAGCTGTTGTGAAAAATTTAAAGTTTAGCATTAGCAGGAACAAGTGGTCCAAGGCTAACTCCTCAGTTATGCACAAGGCTGTTCTGGTACACATGGGATGTGCCTTGGGAAGCAAGGATAAATGGACTTGTGGTATGTGGAGATAAGAGGCCTGGAATTTGGTGAGAGGACCTGCAAAACATACCCCCCAAAGATGCCAGCAACAACAGCACATGCAAGACACTATGTTAATCTATGCTAATGAATTCCAAGAAATCATATGTATCTGTATGATTATTCCAGGAAATTCTATGAATATGTATCTTTTTAGTGAATATAATCTGATAGCCTACTTCACTAGATGTGCACATTAGGTCAATCTATCCCTGTGTACCTAGCACAATGCAATAAAGAATGCTTGCTGCTTAATGCTATGCTGGTGTTGGGAAGTTTCTTCCAATATTTTTGGTAACACTTTGGGCAAATAGGAGACCTGGAGAGAGCAAGACACTGTGGAGTGAGGAGGGCTAAGGCTAGGAGTAAGTGACCATTAAAATCTAGTCTAGTCTGGTGCAGGACAGAAGAGATACCACCCATGGGTCTTTTCTCAGGAGAGGCACTTCATTCCCTTAGGAAGCATGTCCATCCTTGGTCCTTAGGCTGTGTGATGCCAACACCAGTGGGTGGTCTCAGGGGGACAACACCTCCTCAGTGAGGGAAGGTGACAAATCACACAGCCAGTGACAACTCACTTTTTTCCCTGAAAACATGAGCCCTGGCAGAAGTGCCAAGATGCCTTGCTTCATCTTGATGGGATTTGTTGCCTTTGCAGAGACCTCTGCTCCCAAGTGACTCTCATGTTATCATCTTTGCCTTTGTCAGTACAATAACAAGCCTCACAAAAGAAGCAAATAGCTATGGAAATGGTTCCCTCTCCAAATTGGAAACAGCTGGTGCTTTCTCCAGCACTAGTACTGGGCCCACACTGTATAACACCAGCAGGATGCACAGACATAGATATATCTCCCCTGTGTGACTTGAGCAAGGAGAAAATGTAGTCTTAAGCAGGGCCCAAGGGCTAGATGCCCTTCCACTCTCTCTATTCCGGAAGCAACACCATGGTGCCAAAATATGCTGCTGCTGTTGGCAGATTGCTGCACTCTCCAGAGCAAGGGGAGAAAGCAGAACCCTGCTTTCCTGGAGGAAGGCAGCCAGCAAAGCCTCTGCCTTACATAAAGCTGGGAGTCCCATGGACATACTCCCCAGGATGTGCCAATGGTCTCAAGCTGCCTAACCCTTCAACTTCTTTCTGAAATGTCAAATGTGTGCCACACATCACTTGGAGCCCGATTTGTACACCCTGCTTAAAACTGTCATGCAAGAGGCAGAATAAACAGGCTCTCCCTTCAGAGATACTTGCTGCCAAACCTTTCATAAAAGCTGTTGGGTGTTGGTTTTTTTTTTCGTCTCCCTGTAGCAATTCCCTGCTTCAGCCAAAAGGGGAAAGCAAACAAACAGCTGGTTTGGAAAGCAAGAGTGAAAGGGAGATTTATTCTAGGCTGTGGGTAATGCATCATATGAGCTGAAGGAATATTTTCCATGCCTCTTGGGCAATATTTGAGTTTTAGGGCCTGTGGAGCTAGGCAGCATTTGCAGGCATTTAGTGTTTCCAGGATCCTTTACACTTGGCACCCATATCAACCATTTTACTTGGAGATTTGCAAGCACTTCACAAGCACACATTTCATTAGCCCACCAGCCCTCTTTCCTCTACTGTGCCTGTGCTAGATGCAGGGGAAACTGAGGCACAGTGAGGTCAAGGGGGCTGTACACCATCCAGCTCCCTTTTCTATTAAGAAGTACCACCCTTCACTTTGTGAGTTTGATTCAGGGCAAGAGTGTTTCCCTCCATCAGGGGCTGCCCACCCTTGTCCTGGAGGAAGGCACAGGCAGCTCAGCTCAGGGAGCCTCTGCGCCAGCCCTCAGCACTACAGAGCAGAGAAACAGAGAGCCAGTGTGTTTAAAAGGCAGAGCAGGCAGGCAGGAGTAGGGTAGCAAGCAGATTAGCAGCCGTATCCGATTCACTGCATGTGTGACAAGGCAGTGAAGCACAGCCGGGTTGGGAAAGAGGGAGAAGGGGCATTTTAATCAGTCACATGGAGGGAAACACAGAAGATGCTGGACTTCTGTCAAGTGCCAGCAGGTTATTAACCTATTAGCCCATGGGGGGGGAAAAACCCACTACAGGCTCCTGGGAGTCCAGTTATAATGAGACTGCATCATTCTGGAAGCTTTGATAGTCACCAAAGTATCTCAGTCTGTTGCTGTGATCCATGAATGGCTCAGGGACTGGTTAGTTTTGCTGCTCCCTTGCGGACCTTGGCTGACCCCTGAAGCAGAGTCCTGGCTGCAGACCCCTTTTGAAGTGGGAGCTCTCTGGTCATTGCTTGTGGGGCTCCTAATGGTGACCCCCGGGACCTCAGTGCCCTGCCCTGCATTTTGGAATGAGAGGTGGCAGGGCAGAGATGATGCTTACCTGATGGCCTGAGCTTGGCTGGGACAAAGTGGGGAAGGAGCAGGTTGTGATCCTCTCCCGAGCTCTGCCTGCGGCACGGAGATCCAGCCAGGCACGTCACTGCTTGCAGGGAGCCACACAGGTCTCCAGCACACTGCTGTCCCTCTGCTTCCTCATACAACCCCACCTGCCAGGATAAAGTCAGGCAGCTGCCTGTGACTTCTTCAGTAGTAGGATGAGGGCAGCAGGAGCTCACTGCTAGCAGAGGTGCAGCCCTGGGTGAAAACCTGCAAGGAGAGGCAGGAGAAAGCAAGGCACTTGCTGCCGATCAGTCCCACTGCCTCCCATGCTCAGCATCCCCCTCACTGGTAACAATGCAATGTAATGGGGTGACACTACTGCCCCTGAAGCTTGTGCCCCCAGTGAGCAAATGGCCTGGGGTCATTGCAGGGAAGTGCCCTGGCCATGAGCTCCTCCAGCCCAGTGGCAAGGTCCTGGGTGTTTTCCAGCTGGGCAAGCAGAAACAAACCCTATTGTCTGCCAGGCGGGTGCAGCTCAGCAAGGGGCCTGGGGCACCAACAGGGTTCCCAGGGGCTGACATGGGCAGTGGGGTCCAGTCAAGCTCCAGCTCCTCTCAGAGTGGTGGAGGGGAAGGCCTGGTGCCCAGCAGCATTTCTGGGACATGGAACATCTCTTAGCTGGGAGGCTGGTGGGACACAGATGCCTCTGCCTAAGCCACTGATAGGGATCTCCTGGTCCTGCCACCTCCTGGGCATGAACCTTCCAGCAGCGATCCCTCCCTTCTCCTTCTCCATCTCCATCGTTCTGTCTCCCACCCTGCACAGCTTCACACCATCCCTGCACCACTGCTGCCCTCTGCTCAGCTCCTGCTGCCAATTTTCTTATCCTTACAAGCATTTACTGCCTAATGAGACCAGTTAGTGGTAGAGTTGCTGTGTGGCTAGTTACTGAGTGACAGCCACGCAGCCAGTGGCCAAGGGTGAAACGTTTACCCCACAGCAGGCAGTTTCCACCTGCCAGGGGCTGAGCTGAGACCTAGGTAAACTCAAGGCACACAGTGTGGGATCCCTCTCCTACCGGAGAAGCCAGGGTTAACCCCTGGCACAGCTGGTGAGCAGGAATGCTCTGCAGCATGTAGAAGTGGCAGCCCCAGGGCATAGGTTCCTCAGAGCACCCTGTGTCACCCTGTCATGGTCTCATGACAGGTGTCTTTGGCAGATGATGGAGCTGGTGTGGGTGCAGGGAGCTACACTATAGTCAAGGTCATCTGGCCCATTGAAGCAGTGCCGGGGGCACATCCCACTCCTTGGCACGATGGAGTACACTCATTGAGGAAGGAGCTGGCTGGCATCCAGCCAGTCTCATAAAATGCCATGAGAGACCTGCGGCCAGCTGGGAACGAGGGAACCTGGCAGGAGGAAGGAGGGTGGCAGTCACTGGGTGGTCCCACTCCCCCTCCTGCAAAGTCCATCCACTCCCAGCAGAGCTCGGTGCCTAGCAGCTCCCTGGATCTCCAAGTACTAAAAGGCAAGAAGAAGCCTTTCTAGAGAATGGCTGAATACAAGCCCTGAGGGGCAGCCTGAAGCCATGGCTCTCTGTCAGCCTTCCAGAGGCACCTTGGTGGCAGTAGGCAGAGCCATGCTCCAGCTTTTGAGTGCAGCTGCAGCCAGAGGCTGTCCAGCCTGCCCACTCCCCAGATGGGCTCTGCAGCCACCAGCACCACAGAGACATTGGCACATGGCCACATGCAGAGATGAGGGCTCCAAACACAGTCCCAGGAGCTCTCACAGCAATGCTGGCCCTGGTCTGTGCCTGGCTCAACAGTTGCTGGCTGGCGTGGAAGAATTCAGTTCTGTGTAAACGTCTGGCACAGCTGACTAAATCCTGTTTGGAGACTAAGCCTGTCTCATCATGCGTTCCCCCTTGGGCAAATCAACAGTGGAGCTGTGGCTGAATGCTCCCAAACACCCCCCAGGGAAGTCACCAGGAGGGCCTTTTCCCACAGCTTCCAACAGAATCAGTCGTTCATCATTTCCCCTCCATGCCAGTCATGCTTCCGCAGGTTCCCAAGCCAAAGCACAGTCCTCAGGCCACTCAGTGGAGCACAACCAGGAGACATCAAAAGAAGGGCAGGTCAAACTCATGACCAGCAGCTCAGCTACGGACTATCACCCAAGTGACTGCCTTCCGTCCCTCAGCCCCTCCACAAAGCCAAGTGTCTACCAGTGGGGCAAAGGATGTGCTAACATAGCCTGAGGAAAAGGAAACCCTCGGGGCAGGGTGGGGAGGAAGAAGGAAATCCTCGGGGGGTTCTGCACCCCTCACTCACATGTGGCTGGGGGAGACTGCTGGGAGTCTGCAGTGCCCCGCACTCATGCTGCGGGGGAGTGCCTGTGTTTGGCTGTATCCAGAGGGGAAGCAGCTGCTTCTGGCCCCTACGTGCTATAGCTGCACAGCTGCCTGAACCCGAGAGGGGCTATGCTGGAGCTGTGCTGGGGCTATAGTAGGGCTATGCTAGGGGTTGTGCTGGGGTTATCCTGGGGCTGTGCTGGGGACTCCCCGCGCAGAGAGCGTCAGAGCACCCACTAACCCGTTGCCGAGGCGAGTGGGCCGGTGCTGCCCCCTGCTGGCCGCGGTGAGGCGTAGCCCTCAACGCTCCCTTCCCCCGGCCTGTGGCCAGCTGCGAGCGCCCCTTCCGTGCCCGGGGAACCCACGGGGAAGCGCTTAGCCTGCCGGCTATAGGCTCTAGTGGACCCGCGGCATGCGGGAGGGAGGGTGGGAAAGCAGAGAGGGAGAGCACGGCATTGGCGTGCTCCTGCAAGCCGGGAGCTGATGGTTGGTGGGAGAGGTTCTGGTCTTGCTGAGCTGGGAGGCATCACAAGGTGCCCCTCGGGCAGGGTGCTAGGGAAGGGCAGGCAAGGGCCTGCGAGCTGGGGTCCCCAGACCCACCGTGAGGATGAAGAAGCAGTGGGTTGGAGCAGGGAGATGGGGGCATCACCAGCATTGGGACCAGGCACCTGAAAATGTGGGCAGCGATTTGGAGGCCTTGGTGCATGTGCTGTGCTAACCCACGGCTGTGCTGCAGGGGAAGGGCTGGAGATGAGTGACAGCAGGGAAATCTGGGGGTAGGTAGGGGAGTGCAAGGGCAGAATCTCCTGATCTCGTTTTGAAGGCACTATAAAGGAGCAGGGCAGCATCTGCTTGCAGGTAACATGCCATGCAGAAGGGCAAGGATAGCGTTAGGAAGCAGATTTCAGGGTTCTGGGTCACCCAGGATGGATCACATGAGGATAGTGACAGTCACCCTGAGTACGATAGCTCTCCTGGAGGTCTGTGCTTGCAGCTCAACTGCAGGCTGCAGAGAAAGGGGTCCTGGCCAGTCCTCTGAGAGCCCTGAGTCTTGCAGGGGTGCGAAAGGACAGCATGAGATGGGATGGGGAAAAGTACAAGGCACGTCCTTGGCATAGCTCACTTCTCCCATGGCCCTAGGCTGTAAGGCAGCCAGGAGCACCTTGTGCCATTGCCAAGTATCTTCGGGACAAGAGGGGCTCCTGGCACTGCCTTCCAAGGGGCTCATAGCCTTGAGGCTAACTTGACACATCTATCAGACTGACAGTCTCCAGGGAAACAGCCTGCTCTGCTAATGCTGTGACCCAGAACCAGTAAATCTCCTTGCTAGCACACCAGAAGGGAGAAGTCAGTCCGGATAAGAACAGTGGCTGGCTTCCCATGAAGACCTCCAGCTTCTGAGGGGAAGCTGCAGCCATCACCTGCTCCCTGCCTTCTCCACTCTTCCCAAAGGACCTGCCATCTCCAGTGGGTGAAAGCAGGTAGAGAAGTCTCACCCAACTTTTGCCAGTGCTACATCCTGGGATGGATGGCAGAGCTGGGTTGCTTTGCAGCAAAGCTGAGCTGCTGCACAGTGCCCAGCAGTGCTGCTGCTGTGCTGCTGCTGGCCCTGCTTTGTAGCTGCAGTCATGGAGGTGCTGCAATCCCTGCAAAGAGCCAGGATTTTTGAGAAACAGAAGAGCTCTACAAAAGCCTGGCTACCTGATAAGCCTTAGACTGGCTCATTGCTGCCAGCAGCTCAGGTCAGGCCTGCCTGCTGTAACGCAGGGCAGGCTGCTCTGCTGTGGCTGCTGCCCACATCTCCCATCCTGCAGTTCCCAGTGCCATCCAGCTCACCCTCAGGGATGCTCTTGGCAGGGAAAAGGGGCTCCTTATAAGTCTGTGCACGAGACAGCCAGTGCAGCGGAGGCAGGCCAGCAGCAGCACGTGGTTATGCTCCTTCACTCTGTCCTGCATCATCTTTCCTCTATGGGCCTGGGAACCATGACAGATGAGTTTCACTATCTCCTACCATCTGGTCATGCCAGCTTACTCTGTTCCCTACCTTTCCTCATTCATCACAGCCCTTACAGTGCTCACTCCCTCCTTGAGGCAGCACCAGGGCATGGGGACAGGAAACAGCAACAGGGACTGACCCTTTTTCTCACCTTTCACATAAGACCCTTAGCAGGGCAGCAGAGTAGTCCCCTGACCTGAAAGGCACTACAGATGTAGGGGTAAGGGCTGGGCCATGAACCCTATGTTGCCTGTACCTTTGGTTCTCTCTCCCCTGCAGGTGAGGTCAAGGCTCCTGCAAACAAGCCTCAGGTCCCAGGGCAGGCAGGACCTTGGCACTCGGCCAAATCACACTGAGGGCAGTTGGGGAACTGTGCCTGGGGAAGAAAGAGTTGCATGGGGAATGGTGCAAGGGTGGAGGGCAGGTTCCCAGCACTCAGCCTACAAATAGAAAGGGTCATGGGAGAGTGCCTGGCTATGGGGACAAAGGGCCTCCAAGAGGTGGACAGGGTTGCGGAAGAAGCCCTGGCAGAGAGACAAAGGGTGGCATAGCACCAGGGCCTCTAGGAACAGGAAAGGCTACCTGGCAGTGTCCCTTGTAGTTCAGGCACACTTGGGGCCATGCAGCAACACATAGCACTGGCAGAGCAGGGACAGAACCAGCACTAAGGAGGGCTGGGACTGACACAAGAAGGTGACAGGGGCCAGTAACAGGTGGCTGTGCTGGTCCTGGCATGACATCCCCATGGGCAGGATAGCCAAACACCACACCAAGCTAGCTGATGCTGGGGGATCCGGATTGGGAAGAAGGCGATTTCTTCCCAATGGCACTGTCCTGGAGCCAGCTGTATCCCCTGGCTGTATCCCCGTGGAGGGTCCCGGAGGGGAAGGCAGGAGCACTCAGTACAGGCAGCTGTGCGTCGAACCACCTGCCACCCCTACAGCACCCCACACCAGCTGCCCTGCACTCCCACGGCACAGGTGCCAGGGCTTCCCCAGAGCACTTCCACCACCATTGCAGGGGTCCCCACTCTGTCCCAGCACCCCACCACCCACCCACCCACCTCTGTGGCATCAGGCACCGGCCCTTAACCCCGTGCCCTGTTTACAGCCCTACGCCGGCAGTCCCCAGCCCTCCAGCCGGCATGTCCCTACCCCTAGGACGCAGCGCAGGGAGCTCCTGCCCGGCCCAGGGTGGCCCTGGGGCACAGCCACGCTCGCTTACATGTTTTTTTTCCGGAGCTGGCAGGCTCCTTCCCGCAGTGCTGCCGGCTGACAAGGCAGGATCCCGTACCGCTCATGCAGAGCGCTGCCAGCAATGCCTGCCCAGGGCTCGCCAGGTCCTAGCGCGCTGCCTGCCACGTCAAGGACAGAGCGCAGACGAGGGCAGGACAGCCCTCAGTCCTAACCCAGGGCCAACCCCGGTGTCGCCGACATTGCAACCCGGTGCTCTTAACCCTGCCTCGCTCTCTGCTGTGTCCTGGTTGCTCCACCAGCTGCAGCCCTGCATCTGCGAGAGGGATGCTGCTGGGGTCATACGCTGCCACAGTCCTAGCACAATGATGCCCCATGCTCTAGCTTTTCCCAGTGTCTCACTTCCTCCTGGCCCGCTTCCCCCAGCACCCTCCTGGGCACCCTGCCCCGGGGGTTCTTTGCCCAGGAAGGGAGCATCACCATGCTGCGACTTTGCCCAGGCAACGAAGGAAGGGTGCCGGCAGCCAGCCCCACCACTGCTGCTCCCCCCCTTTCACTTCCCCCTGCAGTGTGGCCAGGCTCCGAATCCTCTTTGCAGCCATGGGACAGGAAAGCCCCGGGTCCTGGTTGGGGTCCCAGACCTCTGCCTCCCCGGAGTGAAGGAGTGAGGCAGTGGGTGATGGCTCCGGGAGCCCAGCACAGGTCCGCGGTCGCAGGGTGACCTTGCAGCAGGACTGCTGTGCAGCCAAAATGGGGGACAAGTCCTCGGCTCGCCGGAGCAGGGCTTGGAGCTGAAACCCCTCCCTGGTACCCAGCGCAACAAGGCACAGCAAGGACAGTGCTTGCTCTGCTCTCTCCCCTGCCTGCATTCTGCCTGCACCCTGCCCTTACCTCGAGGGCTCAGCTCTCCTGGTGCTAGCTGATGCTCCCGCAGCCTCCTCACTGCCAAGCTGGGTTGGGGTTTCCTGCGGTGGCGGGAGAGGGTGCGGAGGTTCCGCTGCCCGGCAGGCACAGCAGCCGGAGAGGCTTTCAGAGCCCTTCCGCTGGCTGGGGCCGGCTGAGCACGGCTCCTGCTGGCTCAGCAGGTGGAGGCTGCATGAACGGGCGGATTAGGGGAGGGGGGAAGTGGCTTCTGCCATAGGAATCACAAACGGGATTCGTCAGTGAGTTGCAGTGGGGCCAAAGCCCCAGTGTTGGGAAGGAGAGAGGGGAGGCTGCAGGTTGGCAGCCACCCCAGTGGGGATAACATAACCCACGCAAGAGGGAAAGCCCTGCATGCCAAGAGTGGTGCTGCAGGTGCTGATATCGCTCCTGGGATGGGGGCACCTCACATGATGCTGCTGTGCTGGAATCAGGCCAGTCAGGTGCTTGTTGAGCCCCCAAATCCACAGTGCGTTGGTGGGGGGGCCCTCAGCAGAGCACCGTGCACCCACTGCCCCCTCCGCCGGGCCCCTCAGCTGCTCAGGAATGAACTGGCGCCTGCCCACCGGCTGCTCTGCTGGTATGTGTGGCCGGAGCCATGAATCTGTGCTTGGCCTCCTCCCTGGCCTGGCCGGGGCTGGCCCCCTCCCAGGGTATTCCCCCCCCCCTGCCCCAGCCCTGCCATCCTTCTTGCCTCTTCCCATTAAGGCAGCACAGGCAGCTGAGCTTCACTGCTGGAGGAAAACAGGTGCTGAGGCCAAGAGCAATGGAGCCAAGTGGAGGGTGGGAAGGCACAGGGTGAACTCAAAAAGCACACTCCCACCCACACAGCAGCACCTCTCACCAGCACTTCCTCCCATTACTCATTGGGATCACAGAGAAAACCACTCTGATGGTGACACTGGCATGCCCACCTCTACCTCACTGGCTCTCCCCAGTCCCAGGGATACTGTGGGAAGCAGACGGGGTGGTGGGAGCATTTATTCTCTCCCAGCCCTTGCTGCAGAGCTGGGCTGCAGCCAGCACTTCTATTTTAAGCCCCACACTGTGCGTGAGGAGGCAAGGGGGGCGTGTGGCCAAGCCTTGAATTCTGCTGGGGAGAGGCTCTGCTGCCTATAGCCCTGGAAACTTCCCCTTCTCTTCCCGGGGCTGGTGCACACTCAGGGCAGATTGGGCCAGCTCTTCTTCCCCCTTTCCAGTGCAGGCAGCTGAAGCCAGTGTAGCCTGGTGAAGTTGTTGCAAAATATCTAGGATGGAGGAAGCCCTGGGGGGCTTGGCCACACTCCCCTGACTCCCTATGGCATACAGCATCTGCCTGCCATGACCTTAGCTTATAAGAGAGGAAGACTGGGCAGGCCTGGCAGGGCGGTGCAGGCAGGAGGATTGGCTCTGTAGGCAGCAGCTTTCCAATAGAGCTCCCATGGAGGCGAAAAGGGGCCCAGGTCCTCCATGGGATTAGCTGGGCTGGGAGCATGCACAGAGGCACCATGGGATAAAGCATCCTTGTGAGAGTCACCAGACAGCTCAGGCTTCTCCCTGAGCAGGACTAAACCCTGCTGTAGTGGTTCCCCTCATCTGAAGCTCTCCAACCCCTTAGCAGGGACCACTTTCCGGAGAGACCCTCTCTTCCTGCACCAATGAGTGTTGCTGGAGGAAGCAGCTCCCAGACTAAGCATCTTTTTAAGTTTTTTAATAAAAAGAATCACACTTTACACCCCTGCTTGTGCTGTGTGTCAGCAGGATGCCTGGGGAATCCATGGCACCCAGGGAGAGCACCTGGCGGGTGGGCAGGAGCAGTGCTCAGTGCTGGGCTGAGGCTGGGGGCTGCAGTGGCTGAGGCATGGTGCAGCCCCAGGGCTGGCTGGAGCAGAGCTGCTTGCCATAGCCTCTCTCCCCCAAAGGAGGCAGTGAGAAGTGAGCTGGTGCTGTGAGCAGAGATCATGCCAGAAGGGCACCCAAGAAGAGGATAAAGGGCAGGCTTGGTCTTTTCTCCCTCTCAGCTGGGGCTCACTCCTTCTTCCCAAAGAACTTCTTGAAAACAGATTTGTTCTTGGGACGAGAGGGACTGGGAATCTTCTCACCCAGTGTGTCCCTTGGGCTCCCTTGCCGGGCCACGAAGGAGTGGCAGCGTGTCCGGGGCACGACGGGTGCTTGCTCTCCAATGTACAGTGTAACTGAGTAGCTGCTCCCAACTGCCTCCACTGGCTCCTTAGGTACGGCCACTGGTGTGATCTTCTGGTAGGTGGCTGCAAGAGGGAGCAGTCAGCAGGGAAAGCAAGGTGCCAGCAGGCACTGCCAGCCCTCCCAAGCCCTCTCCGAGTGGAGGGCTGCAGCCCAAGGTGCAGAGACATGGGACTGGGTGGGTGCTGGAGCTGCATTGCACCTGCCCTCGGGTGTCTGAGTGGACAGGGACAGTGGTGCCACCTCCTGGCAGTGACAGTGAAACTAGGGCCATACCTGAGGTGAAGGAGTAGGACCTCCTCTTGTTGGCCACCAATCCGTAGTCATCTTCTTGGCAGCTGTTGTCCCATAGCCCAGAGGACCCCTTGGATGACCACTGCTCATCCTTGTGCCCAGCCCCATGAGCATCCTCTGAAACAGAATGGAGACAAGTCACAAGGCAAGGCCACCACAGGACATTCCTGTGTCAGCCCCAAATAGGACAGGTAAATGCGTGGTTATCCCAGTATCCCAGGAAATGAAAGTAGGTAACTGGTTCTTCCCCCAAACCTCATTCCTGGACACAAGGACCTAGGACTCCTGGCCCAGACACCATCAAGACCAAGACTGACTGATAGCCTTCAGCTTCTCCCAGTCAGCCCCACTGCACTTCTCTGTGAAGAGGAGTTGAGGCACAGCAGGAGCCCAGTCAGGGGGAAAGTCACCTGCTGCTGCCACAGTCCCATCAGCTGGGCCATCATGGTTGCCCAAAGGCCACTGCAGCTGGGATTTTGAACAGGGTAGCACTGTGATCTCCTGGCTCTGGATGGTTGCAACCTCATGTCCCTGGAGATGGGAGCTCCCAGGGCTGGGGACCTGGCTGAAACTGGAAAGTAGCAGAGATTTAGCAAACGAGACTGGCCCACCAATGCTCTGCTGGAGCAGCACACACCAGCAAGCTTGGGAGAAAACTGTGACAATGAGACCCAGCTAGCCAGCTCCTGGCTACTCACCCCTCAGGACCACCAGTGCCCTTAACTCGCTCTGCTGCTGCTGCCTGGAAGTAATCCACTTCAGGGAAACCTGGGGGCACAGCACACATCCTGCTGGGTGAGGGCAGCACACAGGACTGTCCCATAGAGTTAGCCCCAGCTCCGTGTGCCTGTGCTGCATGGCTGTTTCCTCTGACCTCCCAATGTGGCAGCTGCTCTCAGTCCTGCCAACCAGCCCAGCATCATGGTGGTGCCTGAACACCTTTCAGCATGGGTACAGCAGTGGGAAGGCCTCAGTATTACAGGTCTGCTTGCCTGGAGGGCATGCAAGGTGTTTCCAAGCCCCACAGAGGAGGTGGAGGAAAACCAAGGCGTAGTTATAATTTTCCTGACACTGGGTTTTTGCTGCTGAGGCTCCACTGACGTCAGTTGTGCTATTCTTGATTTATAACTGTGTATGTGGTGTGAAAACAAACCCTCCAAATCCTGCCTGGCAGGGAACAGTGGCAGATTAGAAGGATACATAAATTAGAGATAATACTGTGCTGCTTCTCCTCTGACCCCCTGTGTACCAGGGAGCTTGGCAAGGGCTGCACACCCACAGTAATCACATATAGCCAGGCACCAGCTCTGCCAGCAAGGGCAACTCACCTGAGTTTTGCTGGAGCTTGGAGACCCATTCATTCATGAGAGTCTGGGAGGGGGCCCTCAGGAGGTATTCAGAGCCATCCCGCAGCCTGCAGCAGGGAGAACAAGTCAGCAATAAGATAGTTGTGGGGTGCAGATACCACAGCTCCCATCAGCCTGGGAAACCAGGGAAGCAGGTGAGAAAGAAGGAAATCCTCATCTAAGCACTGAACCAAGCTGGTACTCGCTGGCAGTATCCATGTGTGTCTGTGGCAGCAGAAACACCTTAGGGAGGACTGTGGCTATGAGACCCTGGCTGCCCTAGTCTGGGGTGACTCACTGAAGCCTGAAGCAGTTGGTCTTCTTGGTGTACTCAGCATCCAGGGTGCAGACTGCCCCAGAGAGGTTCAGGGGAAGGGCCACCACGGAGCTCTGCAGCACATGGAACAGGCAAAAGCAACAGCGAGGTTAGCAGGCTCTGTCTTCCCTGGCTGCAGGGGCAAAGGTGTCTCATTGCCAGTCCTACTACCATGTCACCCTACTGCCCCATACCACACCTTGAGGCTGTCCCTGCGGTCCTGGTAGAAGCAGAGTGTCTGCCGCATCAGCACGGCATGGAAGATGCCCCAAGCCCGGCAGCTGGCCTGTGGGATGCAAGCAGGGGACAGCTGTGACGCCAGCTGGTTTGGGAGAAGACAAGTGGTCACCCGTCCCTCAAAATATTCCCCAGGCCCAGTGGATTCTGCCCTCCCTGTATGGCCAGGAGCACTGCCATGGTAGTGCCAGGGGCATCCCTTCCTTCAGTCCTGCTCCAAAACCTGGATGCCACCCCACCCTGTCCCAACACCCCAAACCTGAAGGAGCCTCAGTCATGCTTGTACCTTCCTTCCTCCTGTCTGCAACACATGCTTTCTTTCCAGCGTCCCCTCCATCATCTGAAACTCCATTTTACCTGGATGGGCCTGCAAGGGGACAGCGGGTGAGCTAAGCAGTGATGGGGCATGTGGTGCAAGCTCAGCCCCTGGCCACACAGGGTCTGTCTGATCCATTCCTAATGGGTGATGCCAAAGTCAGAATAGAGAAACAGGAGCAATTTTCTGGCCTGGGCAGGGACTGGGTTGTTTGTAGGCCTTTGGGGTAAAGTGTAGCCTTGCTAAGGCTGAGGGCTGGCAGGGGAGTGAGTGCAGCAGGGACTCCTAAACTCAGCACCCAGCTCTTCCTCACCCTGCCAGCTGGAGTAAAGGGCCCACCAGAGTGAGGGAGTCCCCAGACACCGGTCACATTTGCTGGGAGAAGGTAACCCAGCTGCTGCCCAGTGTCCCCAAAGCCCCTGCCTAACCCCACGGGACAGCCCTAGGCTCTCACCTTGCTGCCTTCTCTCTCCTCTTCCCTGTGCCTCTGCCAATCCCAGGCACCAGAGCCATGCAAGGCAGCTGTGGACACCACCTGCTCCATGTGAGGGGACATCTGGTGCCTGCTGGGGCTGCCACTGCCATTGTGCCCCTTCTCTCCCAACAGGCCGTGGAGCTGGGCAGTAGCGGGAAGGGTGAACTTAGCTACCAACATGTTGTTGGCCGACGAGAGGATGAGTGGCCTCCCAGTGGTGCTGTTGGGGCTGGGTAGGCTATCTGCCCCACTCCCCAGCCGGCAGTGGACACGATTGCCTGCAGGTGAGCTGGGTGTCCGCTGCTTGACTGCTCCATCCCAGATGGCCTGCAGCTCCTCCTCCTCTTCTTCAAACTGCCCATGGGCAGGGTGGCAAACCTCCTTGGTGCTTGACACAGGGCTGGAAGGCTGTGGGGATCCCAGTGCCCATTGGAAGACAGAAAGCTGGGTGGGAGCGGCAGGAGAAGTTGGGGACCCTCTGGGCTGGCTGCTGCTGGCTGGCTGCTGTGTGCAGGCAGTGCCAGAGCCAGCTCCTGCCCTGCCTGGGATGCTGGCAGGGGAAGGACTGAGCTCCAAATGAGCAGCTTCACAATGCCTGGCCCTGCTGGTGGTGCTGGAGCTGCCATCTTGGCCAAGCTGAGTGGCCAGCCTGTCTCCTTCCTGGCCAACATGCTCATCTCCTTCCCGGCTGACCTGCAATAGCTCGTTTGGCCTGTAGTCCAGGCATTCACTGGCACTGCCAGGGCGCTGTGGACTCCAGCACTCCTCCTCAGCATGGTGTGCTCTTTGCTGGCTGTAGCTGGGATTGAAGCTCACTTCCTCAAACCACGTTCCTTGCTCACTCTTGGAGGACATCCCCAGCCCATTGCTGGGCTGCTGGGGACTCTGCCTATCCACATCTACCTCCTTCTGCCATCCAGTCCCGTGCATGCCGGTGGGCTCCCACAGCCTCACCCCCCTGTGCTGCCTCTGCTCCTGCCCCTCTGCCTCCTTCCCCTGTGCTGGAACTCCTTGGTGGCACCCCAGGACAACTGCATCCTGGGGCAACTCCAGCCTAAGCACAGAGCCTAGAGGAAGGCAGGGGCATGTAATTTTTGGGTCAGGGAGGTGGGGATCCTGGGGGGCTGCCCCACACTCAGCATCAATGTCCCGCACCAGCGGGTTCCTGACATAGAGCAGCAGCTCCCCAAGTGAGGGTCCAGCAGCAGTGGCCCCTGGCCCCTCCTTCCTCCGGCCACACTTCTGAGGCCATGTGTTGCTGGGGCCGTAGTGCTCCTCAGGTGAGGGCTGCAAGGAGCTGGCACCCATGATGCCCTGCAGTGTCAGTAGCTGAGCCTGTTCAGCCCTTGCCCGCTCCCGCCGCTGCAGACTGTTGAAGATGGAGCCAGCCCCGGACTTGGGCAGGGTGTGCGAGGTGGCTGGTGTCCCGCCGTTGGAGGCTGGAGGGCGACAGGTGATGGCAGATGGCTGCTTTGCATTGGAGGTTTTCCCAGTCTCCACCTGCACACGGAGACACAGAAAAGGAGACGTGACCCCCATGGCTGGATCCCTGCCATCGCCCTGTGCTGGCCACCCTCTCTTCATGCTGTGCCTGAAACAGCAGGGATCCAGGGGGGCAGGTGGCTGAAAACACTCACCAGTGGCACACACAGAGCTGGGAGTGACAGAGCTTCACCACAAGGGCTGCTCCCACCTTGGTGCAGGCAGGAAACAGGCAAGCAGGCAGGGGAACCTTTGCCTGTGATGGAGTCCAGTGGGGAGCTGCCTGTGCCATACAACTCTCCCCCTGCTCTGCTGCCCTCCAAGAGACTACTTTTGGGTGGCTACTGCTACCCATCCCTGCCACCCCTGCAAGCACCCAGAGAGCAAGGCAGGGGCTAAGCACAGCCCTTTCCCCTTCCCCTCCCTGCAGACACCCTCTCCAGTCCAGCTGCAGCTCCTCTCCTGGGTTTCCACATCTGCAAGGTTGAAAGCAAAGGGCTTTGCCTGCAGGAGCTGGAGCAGGGTCTCCCTGTACCACTTAGGCTGAAGGAGGCCTGTTACCAAAACCCTCTAGCAGCCTGGCAGCCTCTCACCCTGCCTTAATGCCCTCAGACGTCTCTGGCCACCTGCCCTCTCCCTCGGGTTACCCAGAGGATCCAGACACAGAGGATCCAGACACCGCTGCCCTAGAGGCTCCTCACACACAGCCCTTCCCACAGGCTCTGGTGCAACAAACAGATGCAAGCCCCAATAAAATACTGGGCTCTCAGCCCCAGGGTTACAAGCCATGCAACCCAGAGCAAGCCCTTCCCCAAAACATGCACTCTCACACACCCTCATCCACCCTTGCCCCCTTCAGTTAGCTGCACAAGGGACTGCAGCTGCCTCTCAGCAATGAGGTGGGAGGCTGTTCTGCTGTCAGTTTGCCATGCCTCCCATGGCCACCAAAACCACTTACCTGGGGGGTCAAACTGTGGCCAGCTTTGCCTGAGCCTCCTCCTCACATGCCCCAGCACCCACACTCTGAAGCCCAGAGCACTGAGAGGGTTTCCCCTCCCCTGAGGAACCACTGCTGGCAGGGCTCAGCAGCACGGCCAGGAGGGAGGGTTGGTAGCAGGCAGGTTCATGCCATGCAGCCACTCTGCCCAGCATGCAGCCTCCCCCAGGGACATTACCTCTTCCACCGTTTGGCGAGGCGGCTTTCTCTTTCGCTTTAAGCTACCCCAACTCTTTCCTAAAAGCCCCTGGCAATGCTTCCAAAAGGTTTTACAGCCTGAGGGTTTAGTGGCAGAGAGCTGAGCAGGGCGAGAGAGAGACAGAGAGAGTTGAAGGCAGAGTAGGCAAGGAGCTGAAGCAGGAGAGCATAGGCAAAGGGCATGGCACAAGCTGGTCTTCAGTCCCTTGGATATCGCTTGGCATCAGCACAGCCAAATGTTCCTTTCCTGAGACTGACACGGCCCCAACAGCTCACTTAGAAACGGCCTGGGGTGGTCCCCAGCATGGAGGCTGCCCCACAGCCCTTAAAGCCTCCCAGTCTGCTCAGATGCACAGCTCTGGGAAGCTGCCCTGGCTGCACAGTCGTGGCCAGTCCCAGGACAGGCACTGGGTGCTTCCCAGCGGCTCTGCCAAAGGTGCCCACGTACCATCCACAGTGCCTCCTCTCCTGGCCGCTCACTGCTCGCCACCGGCTGCACTTGCTTCTTCTTTTCTCCTTTCTTGCCAATGTTGAAGATGAAGTTGACTGTTCCCCCCAGCCCACTGGGGCTCCGTGGTGGCAGCAGCAGTGTGGAGGTCTTGGTGGGATCTGAGATGACAGCCTCCTCTGGGGGTCCTGCACTGCAGGGTGTTGAGCTGCCAGGCTCTCCCCATTTCTGCTTCTGTCCTGATGGGGCATCTGAGAAGGGCAATGCCAGTGGGGAGATGGCTGTTCCCGCTGGTAGCTGTGGCTCTGATTTTTGCATGGGCTTGAGGAGGGACCATGGTGTGAACTCCACTGGGCTATGGATACTTTCTTGATGGGCCTGAGCACATGAGGCATGCTGCTCCTGCAGAGCAAGACAAGAGAGGGAACATGGAAGAAGCGCTGCTGGGACCAGGCACTTTTTTAGGACAATCTTCCTTTTGCCTTGCCCGAACCTCAAAGCATCCCAGAGGTATTGGCATACACCCCTCCCCTATTTCTTCACCATCCAATCCATCTAGTGCCTCTGCAACCCTTAGCCTTGACGCCAGTGCTGCTCTTTGACATATGGCTGGTTACTCACTTGGCTGGTGAAGGATATGCCCAAGGGGCTCGCCGGGTCCCTTCTATCCTTCTGCTTGCTCCCTGGGTCCCGCTGGTACCTCTGTGCTCGCCAGCGCACCAGCACCCAGCCCAGCATGCTCTGTAGCTCTTCCAAGCGCTCCTTTATCTGAGGGAGAGGAGAGATGCTGGGTGGCCTGCAAGGACCCCTGGCCCAGGCACACTGGCCCTACCAGGACACTTCACTACAGAGCAGTTTATCTGCTCCCAAAAACCCTCTTATCAGTCACATCACCTCAGATCTCAGAATCAACTGCTGGGTGAAAGCCCTTCCTGCCCTGAGCAGGACTGGGGGATACATGGCCAGCCCCCTACCACTTGTTGGGGCTCCACACCCACACCTTGTTCTCTCCTCCAGGGACACTCCCTAGAGGATTTCATGGGGCACTAAGGGTTTCCCTGACCCCATTTCCCCTTCCCTTACTGTTGCGCTCAGGTAGTGCTCCTCAGACACCAGCTGCTGCCCCAGTGCTGCCAATGCCTCAAACTCCTTGAGCTTCCTTTCGATCCTCCTCTCTAGCTCCTCACATGGAGTCTCTGGGAGGCCATGGCCACTTGGGCTTTCAGAGAAGATCTGGGCCCGTGTGTCCTCTGTCCAGGAGCTGTGGGCAGGTGAAAGATGGGTTGAGAAGTGACCCTGCTCTTTCTCAGCCCTGCAGGCCCCAGGGAGGCCATTCTCATGCTCAGGGATGGCTGAAAGCATCTTGCTGGGGTAGTGCCAAGTCTGGTGGGGCAGAGTAAGACGCCATGGAGCTGCCCTACAGCAGGCAGCCCTGACACAGACCTTCATTCCAGGCTCCCCATGGTCTTGTGTGGCTGCAGCACCAGCAGCGCCCACACACTCATCAGCAGTCACACAATGCCATGCTCTCACCAGCTCCCTCCCAGCCACCACTGAGGCAACCCCGACGGCTCATCACCACTTACATCATGGCTAAGTAATCCTTGAAGAAGTGCCACAGCCGGTCAGCCTGCTGCACACGGGCCCGGGTCTCCTGCAGCAATTCCTGCAGCCCTGCCCAGGCCTGCAGTGTCCCTTGCACCTCCTGGCTGACAGGGCACAGCCGAGCAGGGCAAAGCTCTTGCAAGTGGGCAGCTGCCCTCTCCAGCTCCTCCAGCTGCCCCTGTAGGGTTTCTGACACCATACGCTAAAAATCACAAGGCAGATATGGTTAAGGATGCATCTAACTCCTCTACATGCAGGCTAGATTACCCTGTGTTCCAGGATGGAGGGGTGGATGCAGGCACAGGGGCTGTGGGGAGCAGGCAAGAGCCACCTTTGGCAGGGAGGACTGGCAGAGTGGAGGGCTGCCTGGTTTCCCTGCTCCTGCCAGCAGGAAGATGAGCCGAGGTGCTGGTAGCTGGGTGCTGGCCCATGGGAGCTGATGCAAGCTCGTTCCCCTTGCCTGGTCTCTGCTGGCAGAGGGGTGTGGAGCAGGGCAGGGCTCAGCTCCACTGGAAAATTCCAACCCAGTCCACTGTAGCGTGCCAAAGTTTACAAGTCTTGGGCTTCCAGGGGAGGCGGGGAGTGGAGGGAGCACCTCCTCGGGACAGCCCCAGCAAGTCACCAGCATGCTTGGCCACTGTGCTCCCCAGGTCTCACCTCCATCTCCTGCTGCCGGCTCAGCAAGCCCTGCAGCCCCTGGAGGTCCTTCTCACTCTTCACAACAGTGAAGCTGCTCTCTGCCTGGACAGTATCATGAGCCAGCTCCTTGGCTCTGCACCGAAGGGCCTCCAGATGTTGGGACACCTCTGCCACCTGAATGGGTGAGTGAGAAAGAGAAATGAGCCCCAGCATACGACCCCCTGTGCCACCACTCGCCATGTGGCCCCAGCCCACCCTGCCACGTGCCTACAGGTCAGGGAGCACCAGTCACAGGAGGGATGAGAATTCCAGCCTTGCACAATGTGGTGCCCATGTATCCCAATGCCCTTGTGTCCCTCTGAGACCGTCAAGGTGCAGGCCCCATCCCAACTAGCCAGCATGTCCAACTTCAGGTGGACCACCCAGATGTACCCCAGACCTCCCACCTCTATCCCCTACCAGGCGCTCCAGGCTCTCCGTCTCTGCTGCCACCTCCATGACCCGCTCTCGTTCCTTTGCTGCATCATTCAGCATCTCCACAGCCTCCTGCAGCTCTCCCAAGGGGTGGCTCATATCCTTGCTGCTTGGCTGCTGCCCAGCCTGGGCTGAGAGCAGGGAAAAATACCCCTGCAAGCTGCAATGCCCACTCCCTGGCTGAAGCCAACAGAAACACTAAGCATGAGGGAGATGGAGAGTGACCCCTCCCCCCAGGCAGCTGGGTCAGAGATGGGGGACCCATGGGGTCCTCCTGCCAGCCACAGATCAGTTCAGGGCCAGTCCCAGGTACTGGGCAATCCTGAGGAACACCTGACCCCACTGCTCACCGCTGCAGGTTCCTGCTGGCTCTGTGCTTCTTCCTTTTGCAGGTCCTGCAGAAACTCAGACAGCACTAGGGAGTCACGCAGGTCTGCTGCCCGGTGCCGCAGGGCTGCCTGCACATGTGCCAATCTATGGGGACAGGTGCCTGTCACAGGTGCTGGCATCCTCCACACCTCCTCGGGGTGAGCATCCTCCTCCCTGCCCATCCCAGGGTCCAGAGAAGAGAGACTTTCCTCCAGGACTTACTTCTCCTCCACCATCTCCACCTTCTTCTCCATCTTCCTCACTCCCTCAGGCTCAGCAGGTGGCTCCCTTGCCTCCTCCCGCAGTGTCTGGAGCTTGAGGCCACACAGAAGGAGCTGCTTCTCCAGCTGGCCTGTCTCCTCCAGATCCCGGCGCAGCTCTGCTGGGCTTCTCATGGTGGCTGGCTCCGAAAGACACCCAGCCACAACTTGCAGCCACCGCTCAGCCTGGTCCAGCTCCCCCACCAGCCTCAGTGCCTAGAAGAAGAGCAGGGAGCCCATCTGCCTGGGCCTGAGCCATGCAGGGGAGGAAGAAGCCATGCTGCCACCCCACTGCAGGCACCCCAGGTCACCAGCAGCATGCCGTGATCAGGGCATGCCTCTGCGCTGATCCCAGCCTTGCCTCCATATACCTTATCAATTTCCTGCAGCATGGCGCCATTCTCCTGGTGCTTCCTCTGAAGGTCTTCCCACAGTTCCCCCAGCTCCTGCAGCATGACCTCCACCTGAGGGCTCCCTGGGGCTGGCCCCTCCTGGGAGGCAGGGAGGGTGGTTAGGACAGGCCCTTGCTGTACACCTTGCTTGGTGTTCACCACCACACCCTAACCCACCCCTGCGAGGGGCTCACCAGGAGCACAGCCTTGGCACTGGAGCTAGGGTCCAGGGGCTCCTGCTGCATCTGTGCTGCCTCCTGGTTCTCCATGTGCCCCACTAGACAGTGGGGGACTTTGGGACCCATGCTCTCCTTCTGTGGGGACACAGCCTGCTGAGGAGCAGGGAGACATGCTGCATTAGTGCAGGGATGGACGTAAATGCACAAGTGTGCACACCCATAAGTAGTGAGAGGGGGTCAGGGATGGGGTGTCCCTTGACACTGACTCCCCTGGCTGGGCTGGGAGCAAAGGGGCCTCTGGGGGAGACATTACTGTGTTCACTGCCTGACAGATGTCCTGCATGTGGGCCTCTGGCTGCCGCCTTCCCCACTCAGCCTCTGTCTCTCTCCTCTTCCTGCAGAGAAGGGGATAGTAAGGACTGCAAGGTCCTCCCATGCCTGTCCCCTCTCCATCCCATCCCCATAGCTGCCTCCATAAGCAGGTACCTTTTGCTGTCCTCGCCATGAGGGAGCTGCCCTGCCACTGGGGAGCCAGGGCTGCTCACCTCCCCTGTCCTGTGCTCCACCATCTTCCCTGGTACATCCTTTGAGACCTACAACACAATGGCTCCCATTCATCCTTTGCCAGCCCGAAGTGTTCATCACTTTGACCTGGACCTGGCACTTACCACCTCCTGTAAGTGGTGGGGCCAGGTCACAGGCAGGCTCAGCTTGGCCTTTGCCAAACTCCTGAGCCCCTTTTCCACAAATTCCCCTTGTGGGAAACACAAGGTGGAGGCACTGGAGGTGCCTGGAGGAAGGCAATGCTCACCATACTCCTGGGGCCTCTCATCCCTCTGTCCTTTGCTTCCTTCCCCACAGCCCCGTCGCTGCTGTTGTCTCCTTGGGGCTCCACACTCCGAGCTGCAGCTTCGCCTGCCAGGGAACTGCTCATCAGCCCCAGAGTCTTCTCCGACCTGGGACAGGGTGAAAGGGAGGCACAGAGGCACAGAGGATGGAGAAATGAGTGACCTCAAGTGGAGCTGGCACCCTAGGGAGTCTGCCAGGGGCTAACCCAGGTCTTTCCCCAGGTCTCTGGCTCTAGCACTTAGGGGGGTCAGGGCTGATGCCCCAGGGGGTTCTGCTGGGCTGTTCCCTACCTCAGTGCCTGCTGGAGTTGTGCCCAGCTCTCCTTGATGTCTTGATGCTTAGGGGTGACTCGCGCTGCCAGGCTGGGCTGCAGGCTGAGGAGCTGGGACACAGTCACATCCAAGATCTGGAGGAGAGAGAGCAGCCAGGGAGAAATGACAAGGCTGATGAGACAAGCCACTGCAGCCATGGTGCAAGTGCGTGACAACAACCCACTACCAGCCCTGGGGGGCAGGAGAGGTGGTGGGTGCCAAGCTTGGTCCCCTGCTGCCCCCAAGGAGGCTCATCCATCTGTGACACAGACCCAGCCACCCCATGTAGCTGTGAGGTACCCACCAAGCCCTCATCCCAACTGGTATACATCCCCCCTCCACTGGATGCTCCCCATGGCTCAGAGGACATGGCAGAGCCTTGCACTTACCATCACCTGACTCGCTATGTCTCTGACATCCCAATCCCGGCATGACATACCCTCCTTTGGCTTCCCTACACTGCAGACACTCTTCTGCTGTAAGAATAAGTTGCAGTCAGCAGTGGAGGAAGACAGGGCCCTGCTCTCAGCTCCAGCAGAAAGGAATGCTGCAAAGCCATGCTTGCTGCTCTGGCTCCCCTTCTTACATCAGACTCCATCCCCAAGCTCTTTCACCAAGCCCCAGGCTGAGGGTGCTAGGACCACAGCAGCCCCCATACAGGGGATGAGAATGAGATGCTGCCCACCCAGTTTTCCTCTGGTCATGCAACAGCCCTGCACAAGACTGACCCTGCCTCCAGTGCTGGTACCTTGGTGTGGATGGCCCTGAGCACAGTATCTGCTTGCTGGAGGAAGCTGGCCACCTCCAAGGCCAGCTGCAGAGTCTCATGGTGCTCCTTCAGGGTCCCCTGCAGCCGCAGCCACCTGCGCAGGTGGAAAGGGAGAGGTGAAGGGGGACCTATGCCCCCTGTGGGAGCAGGTGGGAGGTTTGAGTAGTCCTGCTTCCCAGCCCATTAGCTTCTGGTGCCTAGCTCAGCCCTGCTTGGCCTGTGTATCCTCCACTCACGTTTTGTTGAGGTGCTTGCGCCGGGCTGAGATACTCCTGCTCTCACTTTTGCCTTGCTTCTCCAGCTTCTGAGCCAGGCTGTTCAGCTCCTTGTGCAGACTCTGGAACTGCTGCTCCTCCTGGCCCAAGAAGAGAGACAGACATCAGCATCTGCCCTCAGAGACCTGTGTCATGCCCCTGTCTTGTGGGGTTCAGGGTCCCTGCAGCAGCCCCCCCAGCAGCCCCTCACCTGCTTAAAGTCAAGAATGCGGCGGGTGAGCTGGATTTTGTCCGGGCTTTCCTGCAGGAGGGCTGCCAAAGAGGGCTTCTCCTCCTGGACCAGGGAAGGGAAGGGTGTGAGAAGGCAGCACAGCTTGGCTGTCCCATTCCCTGGATTGCACTCCCAGCACCCCTCACCTTGTGCCTGATCCATGCCTCCAGCTGCTCAGCCTTCCTATTGAAGTCCTGCAGGCTCCGCAGCCCCCCCAGTGCTTTGCTCTGGTTGGCAGCCGTCTGCTTCAAGAGCTGCCACTGGTCCCGCAGGGCCAGTAGCTGCCTCTGCACTACCTCAGTACTGGGGCTCAGCTGCCACATCAGCTGCTCACCCATCTGTGGAGCCAAGGGACCCACTCATTGTCAGGGGCTCCCAGGGTCTCTCCACTGTGGAGAGCACAGGGACATGGGCAGTGCAAGTTATGGGAGCTGTGCCACCACATGGCCTCACCTGGTTGAGCTTTATCAGCGTATTCTCAAAATCCTTCATGTCCCGCTGCAAGGTCTGACTCACCTCCTCCCAGTCTTGGAGGTCACAGCCATCCTTCAGGTCCCGCAGCTTGCCTCGCACCCAGCCCTCTGCCTGCAATGTGGGAAGAGCCACATGGCTGGGCACCTCTGCCAGAGCCCCAAAGATGTGGCTTTGGGGACCCAAGCCCAAACCCCTCCAAAGCCACACCAGGGACCAGAGAGCACCCTGTTGGCTGACAGCTCGTTTGCTCTGAGCACTAATGGACCAGCAAAATTGCTCAGAATGGCATCAGTGGCAATGGTGGTGAGATGAGCAGCATCTTGCTTCTTTCCAGCGTCTGCTCCAGCCCAGCAGGAGAAGCCAAGGCCCCCCTGGACAGGCCAGACCGAGAGTATCTGAACAAGACATCCCTGCATGAAGCATCTCTTCTCCCCGCACCCTGGTCCTTGCTGCAAGCACCCATGCACCCTCCATAGCATGGCATGGAAGCAGCCCCCCCATGCCATCTCTGCTCCTATGCTGCTGGGGAGGAACCGGGGCTGGGAGGAGGAGGATGGGAGACAGGAAGAGCATGCGTACATGGGAAGGAAGCAGGGCCTTGGTGTGGGCTGACCCCCTCTCCCCAGGGCCGACAGCCAGGGAGAGAGCCAGCCAAACATGATCTCATGCCACAACCACGGCTTCGCTCGGGGCTGGGAGTTCAGCCCTACCCGGTGCACACCCCACCCCACCGCTCACATGAAAGGCTGCTGGTGGCCCCCCTGACCCACTCCCCGTGAAGTTCTTTGAGCAGGCACCCCAGCTAGCCTCACCTGCAGCATCTCCCGATTGAACTGGGCTACCAGAGGGCTGGGGTCAAGGAAGGGGGCTCCTCCTGCACCACTTCGCCCACTGCATCTCGGTGCTGGGACAGGTTCTTTGCTCTTCGAGCTCTCTTTCCAGGGTGATGATACTGAGATTCCTGCCAGCTGGGGCACACAGAGGTGAGGGAGGGATCAGTAAGTCACCCCAGGAAACCCTCCCCATGACCTCCCAGGAATGTTTCAGAAACCAAATAAAGTATGCCAGCCTGCCTCACACAGAATCACAGAAACGTTAAGGTTGGAAGAGACCTCTTAGTTCAAGTCCAATCGTCAACCCATCACCACCATGCCCACTAAACCATGTCACTAAGTACAACATTTATATGTTTAATGAACACCTCCAGGAATGGTTACTCCACTACTTCCCTGGGCAGCCTGTACCAATGCTAATAACTCCTTCAGTGAAGAAATTTTTCCTAATATCCAAGCTAAATCTCCCCCGGTGTGACTTGAGGCCAATTCCTCTTGTCCTATCACTGGTAACCCGAGAGGAGACACCCACTTTGCTACAACCTCCTTTCAGGGAGTTGTAGAGAGAGATTAGGTCTCCCCTGAGCCTAAACCACTCAAGTACCCTCAGCCACTGCTCACAAGACTTGTTCTCCAGACCTTTCACTAGCCTTGTTGCCCTTCTCTGGACACACTCCAATGCCTTTATGTCTTTCCAGGAGGCACTCTTTCACTGACATATTTGGGGTTCTCTCCCAGCACCCTGAGGCACAGCTTCCCTCTATGAAGGTCAAGGTTGCCAGGCTGTCCCTTAGCGCTGGGTCACTTCAGGCTGGCAGGATGACAACCAGCACCTGGATTGGCCCCTGTGCATGCTTTGGAGGTGGATGCCATGCTTGCTGCCTCTCCAGCCTTAGGCAACGTATCCCTGCAAGGAACATTTGTGCCTGGGGAATCTGGTGGGAATCACTCCAGGGACACTACCAGGGTACGGGATGGGGGGCACCATGAGGCAGGTCCCTGATGAGTTCAGCCCATCAGTCCTTCAGGGGTACCCAAGATCCCCATTCCAATGGTGGGCAGCAGAAAGCTCAGCATCTCCTCCAGGATTCAGCCTTGTGGGCAGCTCATGGTGACGAAACTCTCTGTCAGGGCTCCAGCTCCGCCAGGGGTGACAGTGAAAGTCAGCCAGCAGAAGCACTGGCCCCCCTCCAAGCTCAGCCCTGGGCCCAGCTGCATGCAGCCCAGGGGACAGCACAGTCTCCTGAGCACTCGATTCCCACCCTGCTGCCTGGGGATGAGGACTTGACTGGTGGCAAACAGGAGCCTGAGCATCCTCAGGAGAAACCTGAAGGTGCAGGTCTTACTGCTTCCTCTCATCAGGCAGAAATGGCTCCTGAGGCCAGCTCAGGGCAGCCCTCCCTCCCTGAGGGGGCTGGCTGCAAGTTGCTCCAGTGTCCCAACTACCCCTGAGCCCACCAGTGAGCAATCTCCTGGGAGCCTGTGGAGCAGTGGGGTTTGGACAACTACTTCAGGCTTTCTAAGCACTCTGGCATGTGCTGCCCCACTGATGGCATGGGAGCCACTTTTCAAAGCCTTTCAGCCTAACCACAACAACTACAGAAATCCTCTGTGTTCTTTTTCTTTTAAATAGCAGCACAGATTCTCAAGCCCTCCTGCAGCTTTGGGGTCTTCAGTCTCTTGACATGACCAGGGTTGGAGGAACCTGTAATTCAGCTCTCCTGGAAGCAATAAAACCTCTGGGGACTGGCCTAGGGGCTGACCCCTCACCCCCTCATGCCCAGCTTGTCCCCTTGCTCATTTAAAATGGCAAGGCTCCATCCATGCCTGAGCCACCCTCACTCACTCAGCCCCAAGCTGCACCTCTAGGTGAGGCTCTCCTAAACAGCGAGGGCAGGGGGGCATACCGAATAGGAAGGGGAACTTCTGTCCACTGCAGAGCAGAAACCATCAGCATGGGGATTCCCAGCCTCCTGCTGCTTGTCATCCACATCCTTCCCAAGGAAGATCTAGAGACAGGAAGGCACAGCTGTGAACATGGAAATGTTCGACTGTCCCAATAGCTGAGAGGACAGAGGAGCATCCACCCACCTCTCCCTGAGCCAGAGGAGGCTGCCAGCAGTACCCAGACACTGCTTGGCCAGGCTCTTGCCCATCTCTCCAGGCCAGACTCCTCTAGTCAGCATCCACAGCTCCTGCCACAAGTTCAGCAAGTGGCAAGAGCTCCTAAACTTGCTTTTCGCAGTGCCTTCTCCATCTTAACTTACACATCCCCCCTTCCCCCTTGAATTGACTCCAGGGTCAGGTGAAAATCATTCAGTGGTCACCACTGGCCTCTGGTCATCTAAGGATCCCCAGGGTGAGAGCCCTCTGCCCTCCTCCAGGGCAGCGGCACAAGGGCACAGGAGGATATTAATATCTCCACTGGCATGAACCCGAATCATCTCAGCTACCAGTCCCTGATCATGGCCTGGCCAGGAGGCAAGAGTTAAGGAAGGTGGCTGGCTCACACCCTTCTCCTCCTGAGTGATGGGGTGAGGGTTAGAGCAGGAGAGGCAGGAGGAAGCAAGTCTAGGCACTGCAGCCAGGCACAGAGAGGAGGTCCAGGATGAACTCCACATTACCTTATCCTTAATGAAGTCCAGACCCATGAGCAGAGGTGCGTGGGATTGCTTGGATCATGCACAAGGGCAGTCACTCTCATCCTTTAAGGATGGATCTTTTCCTGGGCTTTCAGATATAGCAGGTCAACCTGGGAACCTCCTTCCATTCCCATCCTGGGGCCACCTTGCCAACAGCTGTCCAAGTGTGCACAAGGCAACACAAGGTGGTAGGCAATGTGTGCTGCCCTGATACCCCCTCCTCTGAGACTACAGTAAATGGGGTGATGAATCAGCCAGAGCCAGACACAGCCTACCACCACTCATAATACTCCAGAGTGAGGATAGTGTCAAAGGGGGAGGAAACCCAGGCAAATCAGGACTTCCTCCATGCAGAGAAAGCGGCATCCTACTGTCCCTGCAGGTCTGCAGAAGAGCCCCAATGTGGATGGCAGCCCCCAGCACTAGAGCTGCTGCCACCAGATAGGTTTGGAGCTCCACAAACAGCTCAACAACCCTATAACCCCTGGGAGATCTGCACCACCAGACCCTTCCAGGAGCCTGCAACACCTGGCTGGTGGCTGCTGAGGACAGACCATCACACCATGTATCCCTTGCTGAGAAGGAAGAGTGGGCAGAGAGTGAGACTGAGTCACGGCACAGCAGGCACAGCAACAGCTCGGTGCTTCTGACAGGAAGGTGTCAGAAAGCACCTCCCTGCCTGACCGGAACCAAGAGGTTTGGATGCCCGTTTAGGGAATGGTGGAGAGCTAAATGTGAAGTGCTTATGAGGAGCAAGATCCTAGGAAGCCCCTTTTCTAGGCAGCAGTGTCCCATGCCAGCTGCAGCCCGTGAACCCTGTGCCAAGGCTCAGCCATGGGAGACAATCCTGCAGTGACACGGGAGCTTTAAAGTCCCTGTCTCTGTCAGCCACAGGGAAACAGGGCTGCCGGCACAACGATGACTTCATCCTTGCCGCAGAGCTGCTCCACCGGGACTGTCCCCCCTCCGCTGGTCCCTCCGGCTTGGAGCTGTGTCCTTTCTCCAGCAAAACAACAAACTTTCCCAGCAACTAAAGGCTGGGAGAAGGAGCAGTGCCTTCCTGGGCATATATGAAGTGATGTGCTTACTGCTCCCCAGCAGAAGCCCGGGTCTTCATGACATGAGCAAAGTCACATGTAAAATGAGCGCAGCAGCCTCAGCTGCCTCCTCTGCAAACGATTCTTTCCCTTGTTAACAGCTCGCTGCGTTCCCATAAAAAGAGTATGTGCCAGTGACTTCCCACGAGCAAGATGAGCCAGACCAGACTCTCCTGGGCTGCAATGTGCTCATCTTGGAGGAGCTCCCATTTCTACAGGGCACAAGTGAGGGACGGAGCTGGCAACCACACTTGGGAAAGCCCTAATGTGTGCTGCCCGGTGGGGCAGCATTCCCTTCTCTCCTCCAGAGAGTCCTGTTTAAGGTTTCCCCTGCGCCCTGGCTCTCCTTCTCCTTCCCAAAGCTCCATCTTGCAGCCTGTCCTCAGCTCCCTCTCCCCTCCAAGGCCAGAGCAGCAGGAAGGGCCGATCCTGGCAGCTTTCTGAGAGTCCCGCACCACAAGCACTATGCCGAGCACGTGTCCCTACCTTATATGAAAGAGGGGAGCCCTCATGCTGGTGATACCTCTTGGGCTGCGCAGCCTCTGGCTGCCCAGTGAGGAGCTGCCTGCGTGCTGGAGGAAGCAGCAGCTCTTGTGAGGTCGTGCCTAGCCTTTATTGGCAATGAAGATGAGGCTTTTGGCAATGGGCTGTGCAGCTCTCTCTAGCAGCTATAACGCCGGGAAACCAGCTGTTGCAGGTCAGGGTTAAATCCCAAGGAGCTCCTGCCTGCTCCTGCCAGGAATGGCGAGGTCTCCGAGCTGCTTTCTGTCCTGTCCCAGCCAGAAAGGGGGTCTCCTGGGTACCAGTACTGACAGATTTCGACCTCTATGCCTGCTAGCCCTCGGACTTGGAGGGTGGGGGGCTGGGAGCGCTGGGTCCTGCTCCTAGCCTTGTCCTGTCTCTGCCTGGCTGTGTGGCCCTTCATGAGTCACTTCCCTTCTCCCGGCCTCGGTTTCCCCTCCGGTAAACGGCAGAACAAGTCCCCAGCTCCCCGCATACAACTGCATCATCATGGGAATCCGGAGAGCTAAGCCCTCCATAGCCGGGCTCTGGGGCAGAGTTTTCTGGGTTATCTTAGCCCTAGGGAAAGCAAGTCTCCAGCTTGCCTGAAAAGAACTCCTGCCCCCCAGCCTGACAATACAGAGAAGTGCGGGGGAGTACGGCGGAAGGAAAAGCAAGTGCCCCAGGAGCCCTGCAGCGACTGCTGCCTGGAGGACGCGGGGAGATGGCAGCAGGGATACAGGGATCCCCTGCCTGGGCGCAGCCTCCCCAGGACCTACCCGTCTGCTGGCAGCCAGGAACGGGAAACCGCAGGCAAGACGGAGAGAGAGCAGGGTGCAGGGGACGGGTAGTGCTTACCTTGAACTGAGCTTTCCCTGGCCTGCTGTTGTTGTTGTTGTGGTTCCTCTCGCTGCCGGTCCAGGCAGGCTCCCCAGGTCTCCCTGCGTCCCCCGCGCCAGCCTCCCCATGCCAGTTCGACAGCGTGATCTTCTTAATGGAGCGGGCAAGGGAGTTGCCGTTCAGCCGCTCCTCGTCGGTGCCCCCGTCCTCGCCGGGGCTGGGGCTGCGGGGACAGCACTTTGAGGCGGTGGGGTTGGCCCGGGCTTGGGCCAGGTAGAGGGAGATGCGCTCGTTGAGGCTGCGGCGGAGGCCGCGGTGATTGTCCAGAGCGGAGGCAAGGGCGATGCCGGGGCAGGCGTCCCCGGAAAAGTCGGCGGCACACTTGGGCAGCGAGAGCTTGGTGCTGATGGTGAAGGGCTGCACTTTCCTCGCCGTGCTGCCCGACATCCTCGCCCTCCTCGCCGCCGCCAGCGGGCACAGAAGCAGCCGGGGGACCCAGCCCCGGTACCGTGGGGCGAAGCGGCAATGCGGGGCCCCCGCCGCCCGGGAGCGTGGGTGACGAGAGACCGCCCGGGCGGCGCCGGCTCTTTCCCCGGGGCGGGCGGCGGCGGCAGGGCCGCCTCTTCCCGCAGGGGCGCTTAGCGGGGCGGCCCCGCAGCGGGGGGTAGCGGTCCAGCTCCCATGGCCGGAGCGGCGAGGCACGGGCGGCTGTCCGGCCTCGGCTGCCTTGGGCGGACCCTCCCGCCCCCACCGGGGCGCGTCTCCTCCCCTGCCCGGGTCCCTCCTCCCGCGGCAGGCAGAGCAGGGCAGAGGAGGCAAGGCGAGGGCAGGAGAGGCGAGGGAGAGCTGCAGCGACCTAGCGCTGCCCGTCTTCCCTCCCTTCTCCAGCCGACTTCAGTCGTCTACCTTCTTGCGTAGGTTGANCCAGCGGCGGGGCGGGCATGCTGCTCCCCGAGCCTGCGGGGCAACCGTCTGACCCCGCCGAGGTGCCTCGGCGGATCGAGGGGTGCCCGGGAGCAACTCTTGCTTCGGATCTTGCGACCCTGAGCGCGGTGCTCGGGCGATCCGCACGCCTCTAGGAGCAGGGGACTACTTGAGGCAGGCTCGGGTGAGAAGCACTGGAGAGGACCGCTCTCCTCTCCACCTCTTCCCCTGGTGTCCTCCTTGGGACGCCTCTCAGCCCTTTCTTCTAGAGGAGCCTGTATTGCTCAGCTCCCGCCACGTGGACCTGCCACCAGCCCAAATGGCAGGAACAGCTCTAGAGCAAGGGACAACAACAAAAAAACCCAGCTGTCCATTTAAATGCCCCCTCCTCCCAGGCCAGACACATGCTCCCTGTAAGCGATACTGCTTTTCAGCTCAGGACCCCATTTGTCAGGGTGGCAGTGCCGGGGGAAGAGGGGGGCAAGGGAGGAGCAACATCTGCCCACCACAGACATGTAGGCTGATGGGGTAGGGTCCTGTTTCATTGCAAGGCTTCGCCAAAGCCCCTGAGCAGACAGCTGGGTCCAAAATATGCTTGCCTGTCATTCTGTGCCAGCGCCAGTGACTGCCACCCTGCTCCCACAAGGGCCCGGAATGCAGACCAGTTGGACTGCCAAGGAGAGTGTGCTAAGAATGCCCCAAGGCATAATGTATTGAAGAGTAGATGGACACTCCCCTGGGGAAGAACTTCCATCTGCCTCCACACAGGGCTCCAGAGCAGGCTGGTCCCGTGCTTTCCAGCTGTGATACCAAGCTAAACCTGCTTGGGGCAAGTAGCCAGGGCTCTGCAAACTAGAGGAGCAGAAGCTAGCAAGAGTGCAGTCACAGGCAGGAAGGTCTGTTCCTAATGTCAATACCCTTCCTCTTTCTGCCTGTGCCTAACTTGTTTTCTTGTGTTCCTGGTGGCTGTCTGGCTTCATTTCCTCCCCTTGTTGTTCCCTTCAAAAACCCTACCAAGGCCCTACTCTTGGCTCCTGCTTAAGCAGAATTTAGAACTGCCACAAGGGACCAAAAACTACTGCTCCATCTCCCAGCCTGCCTGATGCAAGCTGTCCCTTGCCTTGCAACTCCCATCCAAGAGCAGTTAGTTCAGCCAGGGTGACCTTTCCCAGCCCCATGTATTCCTCTTGAGGAGCCAGCCACAGATGAGGAAAGCAGGCTGGCTGTGCCTCAGCACAGAGACACCATGTGCTGAAACCAGAAACAGCTCCTCTGTGGCTCAGCTCCAAGTTTGGGAGGTGCAAGGACCAGAGCTGATGTCATTCCCTTGGGACTGGCCTCCTGGGCTCCCAGTCTGCTGTGTTCAGAGGACTTCAGCATAGGTACACCACTCTGCTGCATGCTGCCACCAGCCCCATGCTGGCAATGGTATGGAGAATGGGAGGAAGCTGGGCAAAGGAAGCAGGAGCCAAAACTTCACTGCAGCTATGTCAGGGATTACACTTCCCTGGGAGGGAGTTTTCCCTCTTTTATCAGAGAGGTAGTGCTTGGCATGCTCTTGAGACTCCTGGGTGTACTGTGCCATGGCTAATCCCAGATAAGTCACTGCTCTCACTAGGTGCCTCGATTTCCCCAGCAGTAAAGCCCCAGTGAGAATATCACCTCCTTGTTCAGAGGGCTCTTGCAGCGTCCTACCTCTAAGCACGCTGGGATGAAAAGTGCAGTGTCCCTGGTCAGCAGTAGTGACTGCAGTGATGGAAGAGAGTGGAAATCTTATTCCCTGGGGAGTGTTACCTATCCCTAGGAAAAGCCCTGCCCAAGCTAGGGAAACTACCATGCCTCCTAGGGAAATCCTGTCCTCTGGTGCCACAGGGAAAGAAGTGCTGGCCAGGTGCAGAGGTGTTGCAGCTGAGGTGTTGCAGCATGTTCCTGGGAGCATTGCATCTGAGCATTGTGTGGCAGAGATAC
Source organism: Bucco capensis (assembly GCA_013396975.1). Lineage (NCBI taxonomy): Eukaryota > Metazoa > Chordata > Aves > Piciformes > Bucconidae > Bucco > Bucco capensis. Next base: position 352,737 of record VWZO01005662.1, on the reverse strand, counting down.
ACAAGGGAGGGGATGGAAAAATTCCTTGGGAACAAAGGTGCTTCAGTGTGTAGTCCTCTTCAGAAACCTGCTCCTTGCCAGGGATTGAGCACAGGTAAGGGCAGGAAGGGTTACCGAGTTACCGTGCTGTGAGCGCCAGGTGCTTGCAACATCCCAGCACTGGGCAGAAAGTGGGGCAGGGCTTGTTTGCCAAGCTCTTGGGACTTGTAGAGAGGCAGATTTTTCTCTGTGCCAAAAAATGAAGATATGTTACTGACGGTCAGGGAGTTTAACCTCCTTTCACAGTTGGGCATAAGCACAGCCCGGGGACGTGAAGGGACTTAACCCTGTTCCTCTGGTGAGTCAGGCACAAAGCTGGGAAGAGAATACCACCTTGAAAGAAAACAAAATCCCTCCAGAGTCTACTTCCAAACACAAGACTTAGGGCACTGGAGTCCTGTGTGTCCATGTGTATTCCCTGGGCAAAGGCATGTACAGCCTTGCTACAACCTCTCTGATCCATGGATGACTTCCAGTTCCTCCAGACATTGCTGTCTCTCAACTCTTTTTCTTTGCCTATCCACCCCTCTTCACCAAGGGGCTCAAAACCCCTCAGCAGGTGGCTGGCTCCTTTTTTTCTGGGTACGTAACAAGGCCACTTCCTTTGTCCATTTTTGTTATACTAATTGCACAAACAAGTATCCCCTATTTAATTCCCAGGGAGGTCTGAGATACACTTCCTGAGCCTAAACAGGGACTGCATACCCTTCTCTAGCAGTTGTTTCTCTCGAGTGGCAAGTTGGCAGCTGGACATCAGCAGAAAAGGAGCAGGAGATGCTCCTGGGCAGCACAAGGCAGGGACAGCATCCCAGGAATCCTGCCAATGGAGCACTGCCTGCTGTGGGAGAGCAGGACTGGAAGCAGCTCAGCTGCAGGGTCTGTCCCGTGGGTAGTGGCAGGACTGTGGAGAGATGCCCTCTTGTCTTCTCCTCCCTGCTGTCCCAAAGCCCTGGAGATTCAGCTTGCCCAAAGCCCAGCCCCTTCCTTCTTGCTGTTGAGCAGGGAGTGAGCTCACAGGCCACACATCCTCTGGGCAAATCCCGGGGTTGAAGCCAGTTGTCTCCTCTGGGAGAGGACAACCTACTGGAATGCTGGAGGGCCAGGGGTGTGGCATGCACTAGCCTTTGAGCAGGACATGGCAGTGCTAACCTACCGGTACAATCCCTCTTAGTCGCTGCTGCCTTTTGGCAGAGGGAAGCAGCCCTGTGCGCTGTCAGCCCACAGACAAAGCTGGCATGGACTTTGAGGGTAGGCCAGACCCACAGCCTTTGCTCCATGAATGACCTGCCAGCACCCAGCCTGCTCCCAGGACAGCATCTCTACTTCACAGGAGGGCATGACCCTTGTGCCACCTCAGAGACAAGTGCGAGGGACAGAGCCACCACTGGAACCTGCAAATGCTTACAGTGGTTGTCACATAGTTAAAGCTCCAGTAGACTTGGCAGGGAACAGGGATGCTGGGAGAAAGGGCATGGCCCTCAGGCATCTCTTCCACAAAATATGGAATATTCGCTGCAAATCTTGCTCTGGGCATAGCGCTGGGAGCTGACAGAAATGGTGGAGGAGAAGATGAGAGGCAGCTGAGAGTCATTTCTCTGAGGAAATCCCACCCAGGGACCTCAGAGGGTGTTGGTGGTGGGTACGGTGGTGGCACACAGGCACCCAGCCCCTCGCAGGAGGAATGTGGGCCATTCCTGCTAGGGAGGGACACAGGTGCTATAAATAGTTTAACACACCAGAGCCAGGCCCTGGAAAGCCCTGGCCCCTGGACATTCCCTGTTGCTGGTGCTGAGATGGCAGCTGTTGATAATGGCCAAATCCAGCAGCTGCTGCTCAGTGTTCTCAGCCCCCACCCCATGCTCCCAGCCCTCCTGCTCCCCTCATGGGGTGGCTGAGCCCATGGCATCCCTTGGCACATGTGCCAAGCCTTTCCAAGGAGATGCCATGTCCGTGCTGGTATTGGCACTGCTTCCTGGGCCAGTGGTGGCTGCAGGATGCTCCTACCACCTGGCTGCTGGTACTGGAGGGCCCAGGAGGGTGGGGAGGGGTTTTTCCGTCCTGATGGCTCTTGTAGCAGTGGGGTCACTGCCGAGCCTGTCTGGGAGCTGCGAGGCCATGCCAGTGGCAGCTGCTGCCTACGCATGTGTCTTCAGCTGCGGCTCTCCCCAGTCCCAGCTGAGGATGCTGGAATGGGCCACAGCACCCCTCCCACTGGCTCTGCTCACACAAAGGCCCCTTGTGTCCAAGGGGACTGACATTCCTGAGGCTGCTGGCCTGGGGCACAACGAAGCACAGCTGAGGGGAAGATGGGGCCAGAGACGCCAGATGGGGCAGCTGGTGGGGCCAGGTGCAAATGGGCTGCAGTCCTGCCTCCTCCTCCCCAAGCCTGGGGGATGGACACCAGCAGCTGGTTGAAGAGAGGGGACCCCTGAGGTGGGCAGGCAACTCCAGACTGCTGGAGGCAGGGGCACAGGCCATGGAGTGAAGGAGGGGATGCTCTGGAACTGGGGAGCAGGAGCCGTAGTGCTGTAGATCCAAGAGTGCTGCCTGTCCAACTTGTGCACTCTCACCCAATGTGGACCTGTGGGATAGGCGTGGGAAAGGCAGGAGCAGGCTGGCAGCCTCTGGCTAGTGCCCAATGCAAGATAAGCCAAACCTAAGAGCAGTTTTGGCCATGTATGACCCCCAGCCCCTCTCGCTCCTCACCTCACCCAGCATTTAAGGACTCTGCTGTGCCTCCTCATTGTCCTCTTTGCAACAAGGAGGATGAGCCAGGCTACTTTTTGTGGCATTAGCTGGTAGATTGGGACCTCCTGCCTACTGACCCCTCCCCAATACTGTCCTGCCAGCTGCTGGGGCTGGTGAGGGAAGGGATCTGACAGCTGGTGCCCAGAAGCAGGGAGAGGGCTTCTGGTAAAGCTATGCCAGGGACACCTGTCATCTCAAAGCCCAGGCATCAATGTGCCCCTACAATTGGCCTGTGTATGCATGATGAGGCCCTACAGCTGGGACAGCAATGACAGCTCTGTGTGCCTGCCCCTCTTATCCCCACCTCAGCCCTTGTTTCCCAAGGGCTTTGGTGTTCGCATTAAAGAGTAAGGAGCCCAAGCTGGCAAGCCCAAAGGTACCATCATCCCACAGGAGGTAGCTCAGCTCCCAGGTAGCCAAGAGCCACAAGTGTGAGTAGCCCACCTTCATCCAGCCCTAGGGGGGGCATCCAGAGCAGAAGCCAGCCTGGGGAGGTGACTGGGAACTTGCTCCCTCCTGTCATCACACCTCAGCTCCCCTCCCTTCTCTGAGCCAGGTTGGCTTGTCCCAGAGCTGGGTATTGCCACACTGTACGAAGACTGGCCCCAGAGAGCTGGGCTGGCACAAAGAGCACCCACAGGAGGGATATAGAGATGCTGGGGGTGCTAAGATGCACAAGAGCACTCCCAATCCTCTTCCCAGTGCTGAGCACCCGTGGGGCCATGTGGACTTTGCTGACCTTCTATGGTGTCAGCAAGGGGCAGGGGACACATGCTGACAGTGAGTCTTGCTCTGAGCCATGCAGTGTAAAGCCCCACCACTCAGCTCTCCATTGTCATTCTCCTGGAAGGCTTTTACCTCCAGCTGCAACTTTTGTGAGCTTAAAAGAAACAGGGGAAAACACTGACCTCCCACAGCCCCTATTCAGGATCACATACCTCCTGTGGTCCCTTTCCGGGGTCCAGAGCTCCAGGCTGCCCTCCACTCCCACCTGCTCCATTGTTAACTCCATCCTATCCAAGTGGACCCTCTTTCCCCTCCCAAACCTCCCCAAGACACCTTTCTTTAAGAGCAAACTCCACCTTTGCCACCAGCAGAGGAGACCTTGGCAAGGAGCCGGCCAGGGCAGCAAACTGTGACCAGCATTAATGCAAAGTCCACCAAGGCAAACCCAGCCTCACTGGCTGCCTTCAGCTGCTGCCAGGCTAGTGGTAAGGCAGAGTGATGGTGAGTTTAAACTGCTCCAGCTGCTTGCATGGCAGAAGCAGAGAGCAGTGCCCTGGGGAGGCCTTTGGGACACTGTGGCGAGACCGAGGGCTGCCCTAGCTGAGCAGAAGCATGGTTGCACTCACATCCCTGGGGCACAGGCTAGGGTTAACCTGCCTTGGCTCCCCATCCCAGTTCGGCACAAACACTCCTCCCTCCAACAGCAGGGAGCAAGCACTGACTTTTCCTCCACCAGAAAAATCCCTGGCATTACCAAACAGCCCTGTGAACAGCATGCTGTTTGCTCTTACTTTGAAGAGCAGTGCTCCCTTACACCTCTCTTACATGGTACTGCCCCTCTGTGTGGTGTTAAGACCCACCCCTGCAAAGGAAGAGTTAAGCTTTATAAAATCCTTGGGGATATGGACCCCCCTCCATCCTCGGGCAAGATCTGTACCTGGTGGTGCTCCTCCACTCACGACCCAGGCTAAGCAAGCAGCATGCCTCAGGCTTGGCTCCATATCTCACCACCCCCAGCACAGACCATAGAGAGCAGAGGGAGGACATGACCCTCCAATCACTGCCCAAACCACAGGTCCAACAGATCTTGTTTATTCCTGGAGTGCACAGTGAGCAGGGTGAGGAAGCAGAGCTGCCAGGTGGGCAGCAGTGGTTATTGCTGCGGGCGCATCCTCCAGCGACAACAGGAACCTGGGGGAAGCTAACTGCCTGCCTGCCTCTACAAGGCAAAGGATGAGCTGCTGCCCACCACCAAGCTGGAGCCACCCCATTACCCCAGAAGAAGGTGAGGGGAGTGGAGGAGCAAGAAGAAGTGCAAATATCTTGGCACTGGAGCCCACTTGCACTAGGTGAAGGAGTCGAAGGGATGAGGAGAGTGTAACAGTGTGGGAGGGTGAGGAAAGGGGAGAAAATCCCCTCGAACCACTACCCCTGGGAGAAGACATCACCTCTTGGGCAGTGGCCCTCCTAGCCCTGCTTGGGTCATAAGCATGGGCAGTGAATGCCCCAGGAGTTCCCAGGGATGAGAGAGGAGGCCAAGCTGCTGTGTTGGTGGTGGCATGGCTGTGCCCACACAGAAGAGAGGAGCTTCTTCTGTGCTACAGATTGGCACATGTTCACATAGCAGGGGAGCCCCCAGACATTCAGTGCTTAAGTTGCAGGGCTTCACCCTGTGGTAGGGCAAAAGCAGGGGTATGGAGGTGGAAGGGATGTGTTGAAGGCCACACAGAAAGAGCCAGTGGGCTCCGTGCTTTGGTCTGCTTAGTGGTGATGAGTGCAGTATAAGGCCTTCAACAAGAGCAAGATGGCTCTTTCTCCTCTTGGAGAAAGGGGCCACTCCAGCTCCCTGGGAACCTGCTGCCTCTGCCTGAGCAAGGCAGTACCTGCTGATGCTCCTAGGCATGCACAGAGACAGGCAATGCATTCCAGTGGGGATGGGACAGCCCTAGAGCAAGTGATATGAGTCCTCCCTCTCTTCCCCCTGCAGCCCTTGCCTCTCCCTGCTTCACAGCTGGCTCTCAGCCTGCTCCTTCACTCCCACCAAGCTCAGTGCATGGATGCACAGGTACCCCATGCTGCTTGCTCTCCTCCTGTTCTGGAGTGGGGAGAGAAGGAGGGAATGGTACGAAGCAGCCCAGAAAAGGAGAAGGGCATCCCCTGCCTGCCTTGACCCCTGTTCCACTGGAGAGGGTGACATGAGGCTTGCTGGAAGGCAGGGCTGGTAGCTTGGCGTGGGATGGAGCAAGGAGGGAAGAGTATCCTGTGTCCACAGATCCAAGGGGAGGCACTTGGAGGGGGGCATGGCCTGCTGGTGTGTCCCAGCACAGTAGGTCTGTCATGGCTCCTAGCCGCACATCGTCAGCAGTAGCCACTGTGAAGGAGAGGGAGAAGGGATGAGCAGAGGCGCTGGTGCATTTTTGACATACCCTCATGTGTCAACTTTGACAGCTCTCCAAGAAACACAGAACCTTCAGTAATCCCATTTTCTCATCTTGATCTTTTATGAGTTCTTTCCCTACTCAAGGGGCTGGAGGGCTTTCTACCACCCACCCGAAGTGTCCCATTCACCCTAATGCTTTGACCCCTTGTCTCCTATCCCACCTCCCACTGGGCTGAGCTCTCACCTCAGAGATATTCATGACAGCAGTGCCAGTGCCTTCGGGGTCCATGCTGTGGAAGAATCCTGCAGAGGTACAAGAACAAAGTGAGCAGCATGTCCCTCTGTCTCTGCCTTCCCTGCCCCAGTGCCACCACTCACTGAACATGGTCTCCAGCTTCACAAGGCAGCAGACAAAGTTGTCAAAGTCCACCCCCATTTTATCATCTGCATAGCGGGCCACCACCACCTGATGCAACTTGTTGTTCAGCTTGAAACCTGCAAAGCAGAGAGCAGTCAACCCTCCAGGGAGGCAGGAGAGGAGAGTGTAACTATGAAAGTCCATGCCCCCACCCAAAGCGGCCACCAACCCATGCAAGGAAGGGCACTATCCAGCCTCAGCAGGAAGAGGGGATGCTCTCCCTGGAGACACATGACTGGTTAGCTCACTGATCCACCCCAGGCTTCTGCTTTGCCAGGATGGGACCCTGCACGTCAGAAAAGGACAGAAGTTGGGACCACCTTGCATACATCCCTAACTCTCAGGCTCCAGCACTTGGCACAGCTGGGATGGAGAGAGCCCAGCGCAGGTATTGACCACATCGCACTACCACGACACGTTGGCTCCAAGCACACAATATAGGCTGGTTTCACTCTTCTCCAGCTATTTGGGACAGGGTTCCAACAGCAGGAGCCCCCTCCCCAGCCCACAGCCCAGCCCCATCCTTCTCCAGACCTACCAGCTGACTCAAGAGCCATGCGCATCTCATAGGAGCTCATGGTGCCTGACTTATCCAGGTCGTGCTGGCGGAAGATAGTCTGCAAAAAACATCACAGAGGATGTGAAGGGCAAGCTTTCCTGTGGCCTCCAGATGGGCTCCCCCTTCATCCCTAGGAGGGATGCTACATCCTTGTGTGGTGTGCCATGCCCCCTGCTCCTCCTCACCAGCCAACTCCGGATCTTGTTCCACAGTATCTGGAACTCCACCAGCCCCAGGCGGGCACTGCCATCTTTCTGAGGAGCACAGGGTCAAGGAAAAAGCAGCCAGCAAAGGCTGTAAAGCAAAGGCATCAGATCCCAGCCACCTGAGATGAGAAAAACTTGGCCACACTTGGCCTGCTGAATTTTCCCTGCAACTTCCCCTCTCTGTCCTATAGCATCAGCAAGATCAGAAACTGCAACCCACCGGGGAAAGTGCAATGCTTAAAATAGCTACTGTGCCACTCCCTGAGAGCAGCTGTGCTGCTGCTGTAAGGAAGCACATCACTGTGGTGCCCTTGGAGCAAAGAGGATGCTGCAGGGCCAGGCTGGAGAATGGCTTGGAGCTGCTCTACCCTCACCTGAGCCCTCAGCTGCATTTCTCTGCAAGCAGAAACATAGGCCGTGGCTCTTGTCACTTTACCCCTTTCATCCTTAAGCACTGCATAGGACAGTTTTTTGGGGAAAGACACTCAACAGTACTTGTTCCCTTTCAGGAGTGTCTTGAAGGCGGAGTGGCATCACAGCATATCAAACTGGGGAGCCTGCAGGGAAGGGAAGCACACAAAGCTTCCTTCTGAGGGGTAAGATTGAAGGCATGAGTGAGGCTGGGCTGGGCTTCTGGTGGCAGAGCTAGGGCCCAAAGCAAGCAGGGGAACTTATGGCCCTCTCCAAAATATTTGCTGCTAAAGCCCAAGGGTGTACAGCACATGGCCCCAAAGCCACAAGGAATTCCTTTCCTTCTTTCATTCCTTCCATTCCTTCCCCTGAAAGAGCTAACCCCTAGCTCTCATGTAGAAGTCTTGCTGCTGGCAGACTGAGCAGCAGGGAAACTGGCCCCTGCACTCAGCACCAAGAGGATACATCCATCAGATTGACCATGTTGCGGCAGGAATCCAGGCTGAACCCATCCGTCTTCAGATCTTTGTCTGAGGAGGAAGGAGGAGGTTGAGCATCTGCATCAAAACCCAAGCCACTGGGCAAGTCTGGGCTGCAGGGAGCAGGAAGGGCAGGAAGGGCAGCACTTACGTCTAGCAATGACTCTGTTCAGAATAGTCCGAAGCTCAAAGACACTGATTTCCATGTCCTGTACCAGGAGCACAGTTAGCAACATTCCTTGCCTGCTATTCCACCCTACTTGTGGCCATCCCCTGCTCCTACCTAAATATCTCTGCCTTAGTCACAAAACATCAGGGTGCCACTGTATTTCCTGCATGCCCAGAAGAGTTCAGGTCACAGCTGGATGCCCCTTCCCCAAATCTGCTCCTGTCACACCACCCCTGGGGGCAGCTTGGCTGAGCCATGGCAGAGATGGACTTGTCTGCAGGATGGAACTGAGTGAGCATGGGGTGGGCTGGAGCTCTCATGGCCAGGGCTCCCATCCTCTCCCCTCCCTAGATTAGGGTCCCCCCAGAGCTCAGAGCAGCTGTACCCACCTCCCCTGCCAGCTGCTGGAACATGTTCTTGAAGCCGTCCTCTATGTCATCCTCAGTTATTTCCTCCTGGGTTGACAGAGGCCAGAAAGAAGCGGTTAGTGGTCAAACTCAGGCTCTGCCATGCCTCCCAGGCTCAGCAAACCCGTTCTCCTCACCTTTGTTACTTCCCACATCCCAATTACCTCAACTCTGCCAGCCTCTCCTTCAGCCACAGTGACATCCCAAACCCAGCCAGCCAACTCCTGCCTGCAGCTCCCCTCCCAAGCCTCACGACCTCAGCAGCAAAAACCCCACAGCAGCACCTCCTACCTCATCTGCCAGATCTGCAGAGATCTCCTCGTCTAGCTCCCTAGGGACAGAAAGGAGGAAAAGGCCATGAGCAGGGTCTCCAGCCAGCAGGTTGCCTGCAGTGGGTGCAATGTCCCACTGCTAACAGACACAGGGTGTTCCCTGGCCAGGTAGGGGCTCACTCTGTGTCCGATTGCTTCTCAGTGAAGACCCGTAGGATGAAGTCGGCCTCCTTGTGTGGCTCGAAGGTAGAAGGCACGATGATGTACTCGCCAGGGGGGAGCCGGATCTGGTTGCTCACCTCCCGCAGGTTGATGAAGGTCTCAGACCGTGCCCGTGACTGGTTTCGCAGGAAGAAGTCCTTCTTCATGTGCACATTCTGACAGCCCTGGGCCTGGGGGAATGAACATGCTTGTAGCTCACAGCCCTGCAACGGCAGAGGACCCACAAGGAGTGGCAGGACTAAAGCCAGCCCATCCCAGCAGAAGCCATCCCTCCCACATGGAGTTGCCCAGCACCCATTAGCACCCTAGCCACTGCCAGCACAGTTCCAGCTCCCATACCACTGCATGCATGCATGTGCATTAACCCATTCCTGCCAATTCTTGTGCTGCCCTCCAAGAGAGGGTAGGCTCTGGTGGCTCAGGACATACCTCCTCAGGAACCTGCAGGGAGGACAGAAAAGGGGAGGAAAAAAATAATCAGAATCCTAGTAACTGTCCTCATCCCTTACAGCTGTAGGGAGCACAGGACAGGGGACAGTGACCCACAGACTGGCCAAAGCAGGGGGGGAAAGGTTTCCTTGAGGACTGGGGTGCCCAGTTTAAGGTGGGACTGGCAGGGCTGGGCTGGTCCCAAGGAAGCAGCATTGGAACAGGCAGGCATTACCTCATAGACAGCAAAGCCAATGGTGTGCATGTCACCTCCGACACGCCGCTCCCGACGCCGGTGCTTCTGCATCAGAGCCACCAGGAAGCTGCAGGCCACCTCATCATCCCCAGGATCATCATCTTCTTCCAGCAGCTTGATCTTAAACTGAGGGTTGATCCAGAATGTGGCTGGGAAGAAAACGATGCATGGATAAGATACTTGGCTCCATCATGCTTCCAGGAGTGGAGACACAGAGGGAAGAGGTACCTGGGTGATTCCTGCAGCCCCCAGCAGTGCTCCCCCGGCGCCATGTGCCCTCAAACAACTGTGTGTGCCATCTGCTGAGCTCATCCTTGGTGAGGGCATCAGGGGTCAGGTTGCAGATCTCCAGCCTGGAGAATTCCCTCATGAAGTCACGGAAAGACATCCTGTGGGAGGCAAGCAGGGACTGAGGCCAGGGAACTGCTGAGTGGGAGGAAGAAGACCACAAGCAGTTCTGGATGTAGCCAGCATTTTGTGAGAATTAACTGACAGCAAAATCTTCTACCCTGAGCAGTTATAGCTCATTTGAAACCGCTGCTGGGTTTGGGGAAGAAGGGATATTACTCTTCCTGGATGTTTATTTTGCATTTAGTTGGGTTGAATTTCCCTGAAGGGAGGAAAATTATTAACTCGATCAGATAAGAAAATGCTAACAGGCTCTCCAGTGCTGGAATCCCAACTCATAAAGGCAGGTCATGTGTTTTAGGTGAAGCAGAACGTGGGATCTCTTCCGACCTCCTCTGCTCCTTCCCCAGCTAGCTGCTGAAGCGCGGCAGCACTTTGCTCTGGCACTCACCAGAACTCTCCATCCTCCATCTTCAGTTGCAGCTCCTCCCTGTCACCAGGGTCAATGTTGTTCCATTCAGAGGAGCTGGAGTAGTAGGAGAGAGACAAATAGATGAGAATAACTCAAGGTGAATCAAGAACACTTGAGAGCTGGCCCTGAGCTGCTCCCCTCACCAATGCGAAGGGACACTGCATGCTGTGAACTTCCCCTTGGCAGTGCCACGTGCCCCATTGCTGTGTATGCAGTGACTGCTGGCCTGCCAGTGGTGGGACTGAAGTCCCATCCCATCTATCCAACTCACCCATCGCTCCAGGCTCCGGTCCACTCCACTTGACCCCAGGGGTTCCTGATACGGATGAGCTGTTCCTGCTGACCCCGGTAGTTCACCTGCCAGTCACCAGACACAGGAGGTTGAGCCCATGCCACTGGCCAGGATACTTTTTGCTATTAAAATCTTAACTAGCAAACTCACTTCTCTGAAGGCTGTGACAGAATATGCATGGCCCTTCACCAGCTTCTTGAAGGTCACTGCTTCCATATCAAAGGCACTTGTGATCTGAGGAGAACATGCAAAGCTCAAGTATGATTAAATTCATGTAGTTCTATCCCTACCCTTTCCCTCCAACACGTGGAGAATTCCCCTTGCTTTGCACTGCTCCAACCAAGAGAAGCAGGTATCAGCACCCTCTGCTAAAAAGCTGCTAGCTGAGGACAATATAAAGTGAGTTTTCCATCCATAAGACCCTAAAAATCCATCGGGGAATCACTCAACTTCTGAAAGAAACGGATTTCATGAGAGAGAATGGATGGAAAACCCCACTCCAGATAATTCTCAGATGCTGACATAAGATAAGGCCAGAGCTGCAGACAGATCCTTGTTCAACAGCCCATGCTTCAGAGGGACATTCCTGCTCGATCCAAAGGTGCCCATTCACAGCAGCTAGGCTGCAGCCCCATGTGGCTTGCCCTGGAGCTGCCACACATGGTTCTGGAAAGGGTACTCTGCTAAGAGGGGGAAAGATGTAACCTCCTGCCCAGTGTCCCAGCAAGGGGACTGCTGACACAATCTTGGGCTGCGAGGCCTTGCTTTGGCCATTCCTGAGGCAGAGCCTCCGGGTCACCCCAGCGCACCACTTACATCAATGGAGCAGCCCAGCAGGGACCCCCTCTCAATCGCCTTGCGGATGATGTGGCCCATGTTGCGTGGTGGCCGCTTCAGGTCATACATCTCTGCCACGCCGCCGGTGAAGTCCTCAAAGCCCTCGGTGGTGCTGCCCCCTGAGAGTGCCTCGTAGCACCCATTCAGCCTGAATGCCAGCCAGAGAGAGGGACGTGGGAGGTGACAAGGATGTGGCATACTGCTGCTCCCCAGACACCCAGCACAAGACAAGCCAGGGATAGAAGAGATCACCTCCCCTCCTCCCCATACAGAGAGGTGTCCTGTTCCTCACCCACCCATATGCCCACCATCAGGATACCCACTTGGCATAAGCCTTCTCCAGCAGAGCACTCCAGAACTCAGTGCACTCTGCTGAGTGCACAAACAGGAGCTCCCCATCCTTGGTGGGCAGCTGGTCATCTATCACCACGTCCACCCATTCACCAAACTGCCAGATCTGGTGGGGTCAGGAGAGAAAAGAGTGAGCTCAGAGCATCACACAAATTGCTCATACCTACCCTAGAGGTACTCCCTCAACCAGTATACTCCCTCCCACCCTTAGCCCACCATCCATGGAGGGCCAGGAGCTCCCAGCCCACCTGGAAGTGGAAGATGCCAGCATAGTCCTCCTGGAAGCTCTGCCCATAGGGCACCACACGGTGCAGGAGCTCCTCATTGAGCGTGAGGGAGCCGATGGCAGCCAGCAGCCAGCAGTCACCTGGGGAAGGAGAAGAAGTTGGTGTGAGCACCCACCACCTTCTTACATGTTGGGGGTAGATGGTGGATATGCAGGAGCCCACTGTGTACTCTCCTTGCAAACTTTTGGGGCCTCTCAGCTAAAAATGCATGTGGAGAAACCTGAGAAGGTCCAGCAGATAAATGGCACTCAGAGAGCCAGGCTCATTCAGGCAGCCTGGGAGAGAAGTATTAGCTCAAGGCAACAGACCACCACGTATAGTCAGGACCAACAGCCCCCTCCTGCAGCCATTTATCTAGACCCTCCTGGGACTCATGACTGTCCTCCACATCTCAGACAGAGAGTCCTGAAGTGAAACTACACTTTGCACTTAAACATTTTACCAAGCAAGAGGTTTAATGCTGCTGCCACAGCTTCTCAAATTGCAAGCAACATCACCAAGCAACACACCCCACTTCTCTTTCCAAGTGTTCTCAACCACAAGTGCTGCTCCAGGCCAGCACTGTGCTTTAAATTCTTTCTCTTAATTCCCCTTTCTCTTTTGCCTTTGATACCTGTCACACCTTAGCCTCAAACCTGTACCAGGCTATGGTTTGAAGAAATGGCCTTTCAGACTTTCTAATGACCAACTGAACACCACTGCACTCCTCTGGGCTTTTATGCCCTCCTGTTACCACTTCAAGTATGTTCTAATTACTGGATGCATTACATGCAGCCAGCCCTGAAACCAGCATGCTGTGTGCACTATAGTACCCAACACTCCCAACCAAGTGCCCAAATTGATCCAGATCAGGACAACACTCTTGATGGCATCTAGATTTAGTTTTGATGACCATGAAATCCCACTTTTCATCCCTGTCAGCCTACCCAGCCCATTAACACTACTCTCTTTGTCTCAGTGCCTTTGCCTTGGGAGACACTCCTGGAGAAATGACAAATCACCAGTTGCATTCCATAGCTCTCCTCTCTCTCTTCTGCCACACCATGTTGCTCTGCAAGCACTTTGTCACGACCAGCACATCTTCACCTCAGTTTAGGTTACTGTCATCCAGCTGCCATTCTTTACCATTTACCAAAGGAGGATGCTCTCTGGAGCATCTCTTGGTGTTGCTGTTGGCATGCACCAGGCATGGATCCACCTGACATCTCCCCTGATCCTGGCATGGCAAAACTGTGTGCATCAACCCATTTTCATGAAGCCTTAACCTAGAGCCACCAGAAGGCACAGGGTATCCTCCATCTTCCAGTTTCCACTGCACTAAATGGGAAAGGAGCCTTTGGTACAGAGACGCTTGTGCAAATGCTGGCATGAAAATGGACTTTAACATGCCTGGGGAAAAGTGCTCTGAAACTGGTCTACACTCAACCTTACACAAACATCTCTTCTCCAGCCATGCCACACCTCCTGCCACTGCACTCCAGACCAAGGTCTGAGGACAGAGCTCCAGCACTCACCCAGAGCCCCCTGGCAGATATCTGTCCGGGTTGCACCACCAACGATGAACTGAGGGTCATCCACTAATTCCTGCAGGAAGAGAAGAGAATCAGATGCTGGTGCTGGTTCTCAGCACAGCCTGGTCTTCTAGGGGGCTGGCACCTTCTGCAGCTCTTATATGGGAGGAAGGATATACGGTAACTGAGAGATGCACCCCATCTGCCCTCTGCCAGGGAAATCTGCTTGACTGCAACACCAAGGCAATTACGGTAAGGCAAGGCAAGATCTCCTGTAGCCATGGGATGACACAGCTAGGTGACATTCCCCTTGCACTCACAGCAGTACAGGATATACACCCTCAAAAGCCCAATGTCACACCCATTCTGTGACACCCATAAGCAATGACATAGTCCAAGAGGAAGCAGGACTGCTAGACATGATGCTTTTCTGAGCAGACACCCATGGGGCATTGCTCCAGGCCCTTGGGAAAGCAGACTAGGAAGCAGTCGAGGGACTTTGAGCACTGAGAGGAGCAAGCCAGGGCCAGGCTGTAGCTTGACAAACATCAGTGCAGATACTGCAGGGTGGGGACACTAGGCCAGCCAAAGAAGCAGCAAGCCCAGCACTTACCGATGGACGCTTCCACTCCACCCCCCGTGTCTTGCTGGAGTGTGGCCCCAGCTCCTTGAATCCGAGGGCAGAGGGGCCTGCTGGGAACTGGGGATCCCTAAAGAGGGTGCCGCTCTCAATACACTCCTGTTTGAGCGCCTCATAGTCCTGATTGAGGTACTTGATGGCGTTGTCATGTTGGCCAACTCCCTCGGCTCTCAGGCGGTCTCTCTGTAGACGGGCTGCCATCCCACCAAAGGGTATCATGGCCCAGCGCCGTTGGCGCTACCTTCAGCTCTGCTCTCTGCAACGAAACGTGTGTGTGGTAGGGCATGGTACCCATGCACCCCTGTGGGGACCTCAGCCATTTCACACAGTGCCAGGCTCCAAGGTTGGATTCTCCAATTCCCCACCACCCTCTTAGCAGGGCCCTTCTCCCTCAGCATTTCCCTGAGGCAGTGAGCAGAGCATCCTCAGGGCAGGTCCAGGAACCAGGAACACCTCCCCAAAACCCATCCCGAGTAGCAGCCCCATTCTGGGCCATGGCTTCCAGCCTGGCCACCACAGTCCACCTGTCTTTAAGAAACATGGCAGCAGCAGAGCAGCTTTGAGGGCTGGCTAGGAGGAGGCAGCCAGTCTGTGTCTCTTCCATCTTGTCCCGAAAGGCCAAGCCCGGAGAAATTCCAGCCTTTTGGAATTCCTATCCTCCCCGTGCAGCTTTCCACAACCTTCCCTCGTCCCGGCTCCTCCTCACCCGTCGCAGCCGCAAGGGCCTCAGCGCCTGCCCTGCGGCGTCTCCCAGCTCCGGGTGCCTCCCTGCCCCTCGAAGGCGGCCCCAGCTGCCTGAGCACTGAGTCAAAGGGGCCGGGAAGGGAGGAGCCCAGCAGGCGCAGAGACAGCTCTATGTACGGGGCGGCGGAGGATGGGGGGGAGGAAGAGGCGGGTCGGCCATTCCTAGTACGTACAGACGCAGGGTGACATAAGCCTAGGCAGCGGTGCACCCTCGGCACCGAGAGACCTCGCAGAACTTCCCGCACTGCACCGATCCCTCGCCTTGGCCTTCCTCCCGGCGGGGTTTAACCAGCAGCTCCCGGCTCGGAGCTTCCGACAGGAGTGACACAGCAGCCGGGCATGCCTGGCCCTGCAGTCCTGCCCCACTGCACCCACTGGGGTGGGGCAAGCCCCAGCTCCCTGCTCTGTGCCCAGCTGCCTGCCCTCAGCCCTGCTCAGGCACCCGGGCCGGCAGCCGTTGCTTACACCCACTATGTTGCCCAGTCTGGGGGCTCTGGGGGCCGTGAGATCCAGCCCCACCCGCAAGCTGGTTCACCTGCAGCAGGGCCGTGTAGCAGGTGCCACCACCAGCGTTTACAGCTTACCCTGCCTCACTCCCCAGCCATCTCAGCTCACCCTCCTCAGCGGGGCTGGTGCTCCACAAGTTTCTCTGCACAAAGCAGTGGAGCAGTCCTTGGGTAAATAACGCATGATTCTGAAACCAACTCAGAGCAGCGGACTAGGATGCCATTGCTGGCCTGCTGCCTTCCCAGTGCCCTGTCCCAGGGAAACAGGGGGCAGCCTGGCTCCAAAGAGGCGGCTCTCCTTGTCCTGCAGTGCTGTGACAGCCAAGAAAAGTAAGGCAGCAGCAAAACGGCTGCAAGCTCTTGGCATGTACATAGGGCATAAACCTGGCTGCTAACTCAAGGGGCTGCCCTAACTATAAGTTTTTCAGGAGGAAGATCATCTCCTTTCCATCACTCTGCCTGCTCCAGGATGCTCTAAACCCACTATCCTCCAAAGCAACACCAGCCTTTCTCTCCTCTATGATAGCCCCAAATCTACAGAGCCCTGCCCCTTTCTATCATGTCCCTCTGACTCCTGCTCCTCAGTCAGCACTCTGGCAGCCTCTCTCAGCAGTGAGATACTTGTTGCCTGCAGAGCTGGCAGGATGGCTTTTTGGGTCTATGCTGCTGCCCAGAGCCCAGGAAGTCTGTGGCAGAAGGAATCCCAAACATACAGACACCTCTGCAGCCTCCAGCTCCCACCTCACCACCTCCCCAGCACTCACACTGCAGCCTGCCCCTATCAGCCTCCCTGCACCCTCTCCCACCCTGCTTACCAGCACCAGCCATGGCCATAGATATGGGGAGCTGCATACAGCTCAGACGCAGGCACTATGTGAGTTATTCTTAGCTCTGTAGCTCAAAATACTTGGGAAGGTTGTGCTCAGTGGCAGATGGAGGTCACGCAAGCGCAGAGCAAGGAAAAACATTTCAGACCCCAGGATGGGACAGGAACCACGCGGGTGAGTCACTGACACCTCCCTCCACGACTAATGCACACTGCAGGTCCTCTGTGGGGGAGGAAAGGGTGTGCAGAGAGAAGTCAAGCCTCCAGGGTAGTTCTCCACACCAGGCGACATCTAGCCATAATGGGATGCTTTCTGGTACTCGAGGCACCTCTGATGCCTCCCAGGTGGGAGAAGAAAGATATACTGGTCCCCCCAGGGTCCCTGATACCTCATGCACCTTAGCGCATACTGAAAAACCCCTGGAGAGCATAATTGCTGAAGTCCAGCCATAAACTCTACAGACCTCTGCTTCGCCAACTGCTCTTGAAGATCGAAGTAAGAGGGAGCTCCCTCCCTTAAAACTAGCCAGACCAAGCCCAAACACCGCATCCTGCCGCATACTAAATTCGGGGCAAGGGGCCACAGCTGCCTATAGGGTCCCACATTGCGCAAGCAGATCTCAAGCCCTTCCCAGCCGACCGGATGACAAAGATCTTCATTCTCCATAAGCTCCTCTTTTATGTTCCCGCAACCCTTCGACGATGGCTTGGGGCTAGCACCGCATCCCGGGATCGCTGCAGTACCCGGTTTACTCGCCGCTTATGACTGATAAGCCTTCGGCTCTCTGCGATTGTGTTATCTAATGCAAAAATCCCCATGGATAAAAGGGGGATTGAGGGGATAGGCAAGCCTGGAGTAGCTCAGAACCCGCGGGAGGGAGGGGGTCTGTCGGTAGGCGGGCAGGGGTCTCCCCCGGCTGCTAACCCTGCGCTGGGGGTCGGATAAGGGTGAGGATGGGGATTGGGGAGTGGGGGGAGAGATGAACTTACGGAAGCTGCCACCGCCACCGCCCTGTCCGCTTCTGCCCAGCCCAGCCCAGCCCGACCCGGCTCGGTACGGCCCCGCGGAAGGTGGGGTTTCCACGGGCAGGATGTGCTAGCAAAGCCGGGAAGGGCGGTGGGAGGGGGAATTAAAGGCGCAGTGATCTCCCACAGCTAGCGGGAAGGGATTTATCGCGGCTGCAACGGTGGTCCTGGCTGCTGTCACTCCCTCCCAGATCCCGGGGATGGAGGGGTACCGCGCTCCTTCCACCTTTGCTAAGGACGAAAGGCTCGGTGCACAGGGAAAGAGGGGCTGGAAGGAGAAGAGGAAGTGACTTTCCCCTTGGAAATGGTTGGGAGATGCCATGGCACTGCCCCACGCTGTTGGCATCCCAGTTTAGCTGGGTGAATCTCTGCACTGCGCCTCGTCCCAGGGCTTGTTGACCTAATGCCAGGGCTAAGCAAGGTAGTGCCAGCAGTTGAGGATGGACTGGCCACTAAGCGAATGGCAGATGTTCTCTGTTAGCTCCTCTTCCTTCCCGGAAGGGGAAGAGAAAGGGAGTAAGGGAGAGAGAGAAAAACAAGCAAACAAAACAAACCCCAAACTAAAACAGCTCAAATGAAACAGTAACAATAAAAAGAAAACATAATAATATTAATAAGAAAATATTGAAATCTACACATAGAATCACAGAAGAGTTACAGCTGGAAGAGACCTTGAAGATCATCGAGTCCAGCCTTTGTCCTAGCCCTATCAACCTGCTAAATGATGTCCCCCAATGCAACATCTACACATCTCTTAAACACCTCCAGGGATGGTGACTCAACCCCCTCCCTGGGCAGCCTGTTCCAATGGCTGACAACCCTTTCAGGAAAGAAATTCCTCCTAATATCTAACCTGAACCTCCCCTGGAGCAATTTACATCCATTTCCCCTCATCCTATCACTCTCCACCAGGGAGGACAGACCAGTCCCTGCTTCTCTACAACCTCCCTTCAGGTAGTTATAGAGATCAATGAGGTCTCCCTTCAATCTCCTCTTTTCCAGGTTAAACAGGCCCAAAGCCCTCAGTCTTTCCTCATAAGGCTTATGTTCTAAGCCCTTTACCAGCTTGGTAGCCTCTGTACCCTCTCCAGCACCTCAATGTCCCTCTTGTAGTGAGGGGCCCAAAATTGGATGCAGTACTTGAGGTGAGGCCTCCCCAAAGCTGAGTAAAGGGGCATGATCACCTCCCTGCTCCTGCTGACAACAC